>LR812520.1:16484989-16672489 GCA_903798195.1 Danio kyathit
GGTGGCTCATGCGGGCATGGAAGAAACGCCCTGGAAGCCCTTTCCAAGGGGTCCCTTAAGAGCTGAAGCTGCCCCAGAAAGAGCGACTAATTCCCGCTCGTTGTTGATGGCTCATGCGGGCATGGAAGAAATGCCCTGGAAGCCCTTTCCAAGGGGTCCCTTAAGAGCTGAAGCTGCCCCAGAAAGAGCGACTAATTCCCGCTAGCTGTTGGTGGCTCATGCGGGCATGGAAGAAATGCCCTGGATGTCCTTTCCAAGGGGTCCCTTAAGAGCTGAAGCTGCCCCAGAAAGAGCGACTAATTCCCGCTAGCTGTTGGTGGCTCATGCGGGCATGGAAGAAATGCCCTGGATGTCCTTTCCAAGGGGTCCCTTAAGAGCTGAAGCTGCCCCAGAAAGATGGACCGAATCCCTCTGATTGTGGTGGCTCATGTGGTCATGGAAGAGACGCCCTGGAAGTCCTTCCCAACGGTCCCTTGAGTAGCTGAAGCTGCCCCAGAAAGAGTGACTGATTCCTGCTGGTTGGGGCAGCTCGTGTGGGCATAGAAAGAAACGGCCTGGAACTCCTTTCAAGGGGTCCCTTAAGAGCTGAAGCTGCCCCAGAAAGAGCGACTAATTCCCGCTAATTGTTGGTGGCTCATGCGGGCATGGAAGAAACGCCCTACGTCCCCAATGGTCCCTTAAGTGGCTGAAGCTGCCCCAGAAAGAGTGACTGATTCCTGATGGTTGGGGCAGCTCGTGTGGGCATAGAAAGAAACGCCCTGGAAGTCCTTCCAATGGTCCCTTAAGTGACTGAAGCTGCCCCAGAAAGAGTGACTGATTCCTGCTGGTTGGGGCAGCTCGTGTGGGCATAGAAAGAAACGGCCTGGAACTCCTTTCAAGGGGTCCCTTAAGAGCTGAAGCTGCCCCAGAAAGAGCGACTAATTCCCGCTAATTGTGGTGGCTCATGCGGGCATGGAAGAAACGCCCTGGAAGTCCTTCCCAATGGTCCCTTAAGTGGCTGAAGCTGCCCCAGAAAGAGTGACTGATTCCTGATGGTTGGGGCAGCTCGTGTGGGCATAGAAAGAAACGCCCTGGAAGTCCTTCCCAATGGTCCCTTAAGTAGCTGAAGCTGCCCCAGAAAGAGTGACTGATGCCTGCTGGTTGGGGCAGCTCGTGTGGGCATAGAAAGAAACGCCCTGGAAGTCCTTCCAATGGTCCCTTAAGTGACTGAAGCTGCCCCAGAAAGAGTGACTGATTCCTGCTGGTTGGGGCAGCTCGTGTGGGCATAGAAAGAAACGCCCTGGAACTCCTTTCAAGGGGGTCCCTCAAGAGCTGAAGCTGCCCCAGAAAGAGTGACTGATTCCCGCTAATGGTTGCCGGCTCATGTGGGCATAGAAAGAAACGCCCTGGAACTCCTTTCCAAGGGGTCCCTCAAGAGCTGCAGCTGCCCCAGAAAGAGTGACTGATTCCCGCTAATTGTTGGTGGCTCATGCGGGCATGGAAGAAATGCCCTGGAAGCCCTTTCCAAGGGGTCCCTTAAGAGCTGAAGCTGCCCCAGAAAGAGCGACTGAATGCCCAAACGAGCCACCACAATAAGCGGGACTTAGTCACTCTTTCTGGGGCAGCTGCAGCTCTTGGCTACACAGAGTTGGTCGAAAAACTCTCTAAAACAGGGGCTTTTCAAGTAGCCCCGCTGGGCACCAGCGGCCCATAGTTGCGCTCTTTGCCGTATTCAAGTTTGGAGTTTGTTGTTTGGGCACCAACGGCTCTTAGTTAAGCCTAAAAGGTTCTGTCTGTCTGTCTGTCTGTCTGTCTGTCTGTCTGTCTGTCTGTCTGTCTGCCTGTCTGCCTGTCTGTCTGCCTGTCTGTCTGCCTGCCTGCCTGTCTGTCTGTCTGTCTGTCTGTCTGTCTGTCTGTCTGTCTGCCTGTCTGTCTGTCTGCCTGTCTGTCTGTCTGTCTGCCTGTCTGTCTGTCTGTCTGTCAGCAAATGTGCCGGAAGGTTTAGGGTTAAAAATTAGTACATGTTCTGCATGCCATCACTGTTTTAAATGTGCCGTAGATTGCCGCTCCTACTGCTGACAGTTTGTGAACATCGCTTCTCGGCCTTTTGGCTAAGATCAAGTGTAGTATCTGTTCTTATCAGTATCAACGTTCCTTGAAAGTTTTAAAACCAGATTCAACAACTCCAGTAGCTTTTAATTTACCCAAGCAGTATAATTTTATAAAGACCTTTTTAAAAAAATATGACTTGGAAAAGGAAGAGTGCGCTACTTTTAGTAACCATAAATCTCTTATCTCTCTTGTGCAGGATCGAGAGGAAGTGAGTCGGGTCCCGGGCCTCACAGTAAGTGAGGCCCAACAAGTGTGGAGGAATGTGGCCCACCCAGCTCTCCAGAACAGCCACAAGGACCTGGCATGGATGGTGGCACATGAGATCCTCCCGGTCAGGGCGGTCATGCACTCCAGGGGCATGGCCAGCAATCCCATCTGCCCACGGCCCGGGTGCCCATGCTCAGAGACAGTACGCCATCTACTCTGGGAGTGCGACGCTGCGCGGGACCTGTGGACAGCAACCGGCCCCCTCTACATACCTTGCCTGCCAGCAGGGGTGGTCCGGATGGAATACCATCTCGCCATCCTTGGGGTGGGCCGGGGCGTGAAAGATTTGACAACACAGGATTTCACCGCGCTCTGGCTCACCCTAAACGCCATCAAGGACACCATCTGGACCACCAGGAACCTGCTGGTGGGAAAGCGAGTCACGGTACCCCTGCAACAACGCACTCACATGGCAGCAGCCAAAAGACAGGGGTACCGGGCTCTGCCATCTGAACAGGGGGGCCGGAGTCACACACGGGAGGTCCCGGCCGTCACCGTACCTGGCCGCCCGTAGATGCACCCTCACCAATCTGGCTACGGGAACAGCGGGCCAGCGGCCGGAGGAGGGGGATCTCCGCTGTGCCCCAAAAATGCGGGGGTTGTGGCTGTCTTGGAGAGCTGGAGTGAATGGACTCAATTGATAAGACTCACTCTCGATACTGCACAAGAGACAGTTTTTATTTCCTGCTTGGGTTTTTTTTTTTTTATGGTTATTTTAATTGTTTTGCTTTTAGTTATTTTAGCCTTGGATTGGGACTTTTAATTTCCTTTTATTGAACACTTTGGATTTTATTTCATCATTTGCTCTCATTTTATTACGGACTTTTTACATAAACACACATGGACCTTTTAAAACAAACATGGACTCCTGCTATACACACACACACGCACACACACACAAACTTTTGACACAAATGGACTTTGAAAAAACACAACAAATACAAAAATGTAAATACAGTACGAAGAAAACAAACACCTTATTAACTATGTATGTACCAAGTTTTATTTTTACTTAATGTTTTAGTTATCTATGTGGTATTTATTCAATTTTAACGAGTGATGTATGTTGGTTTTCTTTTTCTTGTATTGTGTTGTTTTTAATATCTATATATACTGTGATGAAAGCTTTGATGTGAAATGGAGATTTGAAATTTTGTTTTAATAATGGTAATGTGTCTTTTAAAAGTACTATGTTTGAACCGAAAATGCTGAGAATGATGTCAATAAACTTTTTTCGAAAGAAAAAATCTGTTCTTATCAGTACTGCCTTCTTGCCAAAGGGTTGGGACAGGGATCGACTCCCAGCTACTACGTCAAAGCCGGGTCAGTGGCTTCTGACACAACTGGGTGGGAGGAAAAAGGACTTTTCGTTTTGTACAAGGTAAGAGCTGGTTTCTCTGCTTTTTTAATATTTATTGGTTTTATGGTAATTTATTCTCTGTTTTAGCTAATTTATTTACGTGTTTTTAGCTTGTGGTGCCTCCAAAATGTCGGCTGCTCGTGCCGGCATGAGGAGGCACCACAGCGTTAGATTCTTGTACAAAACGAAAGAGGACAGTAATTCCAATGGGGTGTCCAGATTGGATTTCTCAAGGAAATACGTCCAAAAGTTGCTTGGATTCACCGCTAATGACATTAATTGCTTGTTGACTCTGCCCCTGAATCGTGGTTTTGATTTAAGTTTTAAGACTGCTGCACTACTAAATGTTTTCTGGAACCGGTTTGAAACGTTGAAGGCCAATTTCTCCATGTTCACAGTGGAAAAACTGACGGACAATTCACTGAAAGTGGTGGTTGTCCGGATGTTTAATGAAACTGTGAGTGGAGAAGATATCAGTGTATGGTTGGCGAGATATTGCTCTGTTCGAGGACAGCCGGTCAGGGTTTTGGATGAGGACGGTATCTGGAACTGCGCTTGGAGAGTGCCCATTAAACAATGGGCAGACCCAAGCGGGTTCCAGGGTCTGAGTCAAATTCCCTCCATGATCGTCCTGGGGGAGAACAGAGGTTACATTCATTATCAAGGGATGCCCAAATTGTGCCGGAAATGCGGCCAAAATGGGCATCTCGCCGAGGCATGTCAGGAAATAGTGTGCGGCAAGTGTAAAGAAATTGGGCACATTTTTGAACAGTGCACAAATGGCAGAAAGTGCAATCTCTGTGGTGATGCATCCCACCTCTACAGAGATTGCCCTAAATCCTTTGCCAACAAGTTAAAAGCTGACAAAATGGCCGCCTCAAACGAAACAGGAGAACAAAGGAAGGGGGCGGTCCCTGTGGTTTTGGCGGGAAATTCTGTTTCCCAACCAGACCCAGGGACAGAGGAGGTGGAAAGGGAGGCGGTCACAGGGGCGGAGTCAATTGTTTTAACTGAGCAGGAGGAAGCTCCTCCCCAGGAAATGGAAACGAGTAAAGTGATTGATGTTGATGCAAAGGAAAGCGGTGAAAACATGGCCGATGGGGAGGAGGAAACAGCTTCCTCCCTCCTCACCGTGTCTGAGGTAAGCACCTCATCTAGTGGGAGTGAAACCCAGTGCTCACTCCCATGTGCTCAGTTGCAGAAAAGAGCTGCGAGATCTCCTCTGTTTGATACAGAGGAGAAAAAACTAAGGGTTACACAGCGTACAGATAGTTCCTTTTTGGAAGATCTGGAACGGGTGTGGCCCTTAGAATCTCCAAATGAAGTTTCTTTCTTGCAGCTTAAGCTTAGAACATCAACACCAAAGGAGCCACAAGAGGGCTCCTCTGTGGCCTCTGAAGTGTTGAGCACTTGCCACCCTGACCCCAGTCTCCATGGGGGTAAGGTAAAGCAAGTGCTACAAGATAAAACGTGATTTTTAATGTGGTTTTAAGTGTTTTTAATTGGTTTTAATGTCCTCTTTTACCAAAAAGCTCATGAATTTTTTTACCATATTACTCATGGCCCTCACAATCACAACGATAAACGTGAGGAGTGTGAGGGCCACAGTGCGAGCACAGAGCATTTTATCCTTCTTACAAAATATTAATTCTGATGTGTTTTTATTACAAGAGTGCTCCTTGCCGTTTTTAACCAGCTATAGGAAGTGGGAGGAGATCTGGACCCCAGGTATTTCCATTTGGAGTGGGTCCAATTTTATCAAAAATGACGGTGTTGCTATTTTAATTAAAAATCCAAATATCTTGGTGAAGGGCAGCACAGTGGTGAGGGATGGGCGGGCACTTTTAGCACATTTGACTTTTTTAGAACAGGATTTTAATGTTCTTAATGTGTATGGTTTTAACAATAAACATGAAAGACATGAGCTTTTAGAGGACTTGCAGCCCCACATGCTAGGTAAGGCTCCTCTGGTGATAGCAGGCGATTTTAATTGTGTTTTAACTAGTAAAGATAGGAAAGGGAAAACGGATGATTTTAGAGTAGACAAAACGTCGGTTTTATTACAGGGTTTAGTAAAAGATTTTAAGCTAGTTGACTGTTTTAAAACCCTGCATCAAAGAGAGGAGGGCTTCACATGGTTCAGTAGTGATTGCACCAGAGCCTCTCGAATTGACTATGTTTTTACTCGAAATTTCCCGCCATCCGATGCTAGATTATCCCCTGTCTTTTTTTCAGATCACCACATGCTTTCCTGCACCCTGTCACTCCCCCCGGGTGTGTCTGTAGGTGGAGGGCTGTGGAAGCTAAACTGCTCCCTGTTGGAGGACGAGGTTATAGCTGGGAAATACAGGGAGCAGTTTAGCCAATGGCAGACCCTCCAGGACTTTTATGACTCACGTGCACAGTGGTGGGAAATGGTTAAACGACGAACGGCACATTTTTTTAAAACAGTAGGGAAACAGAATAGCATAAAACAAAAGCGACGCATGGTGGGGCTGCAAAAGAGACTGCAAAGATATTTTAATCTTTTAAACAGTGGTTGGGATTTTACAGAGGAAATTAGAGAAATAAAAAAAGAGATGTCAGAATTGTCGAAAAATAAAAGTATTGGGGTGATTTTAAGAAGTAAAGAAAAAGAAATAGAAGAGGGAGAAAAATGTACTAGGTATTTTTTTAAAAAAATCATAACACGGGGAGGGTCAATAACCACACTGAAAGATTCAAGAGGGAGGGAAGTTAAAGACACAAAAGGGATTTTAACTGAAGTAGAGAATTTTTACAGTGATCTATATAGTCCAAAAGTTTTAGATGGCGACATTTTAAAGGAAGTTTTAACTTTTTTAGACAAAAGAGTTAAAGCTCCCGATGCTATTTTATCCCAAGATTTTACACTTTTAGAACTGCACCAAGTTTTAAAAGGTTTTAAAAAGGGGAAGTCCCCCGGTATGGACGGGCTTCCCCTTGAGTTTTATCTAAAGTTTTGGGATATTTTAGCGCACGAATTGTTGACCGTTTTTAAAGAATTTGAAACTTTGGACAGACTCCCGGAAAGTTTTAGAGTAGGGACAGTTAGCCTGATACACAAAAAAGAAGATAAATCTGATCTTAAAAACTGGAGACCAATCACACTTTTAAATTTCGACTGTAAACTTTTTAGTAAAATTTTAGCGTCACGTATGTCGACTGTTTTAGAAGACGTAATCCACCCGGATCAAGCATGTGCTGTGCCCGGAAGGAAGATCACGGACAGCTTGGTACTGATAAGAGACACCATCTGTTATGCGAGAGACAGAGATATTCGGCTTATAGTCCTAAATTTAGACTTTGAAAAAGCATTTGACCGTATCTCGCACCAGTTCCTCCTAAAGGTTCTGGAGAAAATGGGGTTTCCAGGGAGGTTTATAGCTTGGGTGGCCTTATTATACGATTCATTGATCAGTAAAATCTTGGTAAATGGGCATTTATCCAAAGCTGTAAATGTACGCAGCGGTGTCCGTCAGGGGTGCCCTTTATCTCCCTTGCTGTATGTGGCTTGTATCGAGCCACTGGCACAGATCTTGAGAAGGGACAAATGGATTAAAGGTTTTAATGTACCGGGGACGGGGGGATTGACCGCAACCTGCGTTTTATACATGGACGATGTCACCCTTTTATCAAGCGATCTTCTAACGGCCCGAAGAGCAATGGACCTGACCGACTGGTACGGTCGGGCCTCAGGCGCTAAGCTGAATAGAAATAAGTCTGAGGCCCAGCTCTTCGGGCCGTGGGGTGACATCGACACAGGGGGAATAGATGTGGTTTTTAGACGGGACGACCATTTTAAAATTTTAGGCGTTAAATTTGACAGAGAGGGTGGTGGACGGGGAAATTGGAAAGATATGATAGGGAAAGTTAGGCAGAGGTTGGGGTTTTGGGGACTAAGACATTTAACATTGGAAGGGAAAATTTTAATTTTAAAGCTGTTATTTTACCTCTAATGTCACTTGTTTGTTCTGTTTTTAGTCCACCACGGAGTTTCCTGCTGGAGTTGGAGAGGGCGGTTTTTTATTTCCTATGGGGGTCCAAATGGGAAAGAATCAAGAGGGAGGTCGTTAAGAAAAGAACTGAAAACGGTGGAAAAGGCCTCCCGGACCCCTACCTGTTTTTAGCCAGCCGTTTCACCGCCCTCCATTTTAAATATGTAACGACCCCATCCAGAGAGAACAAAACAGCAGCCATGGCCAGATTCTGGATGGGGTCTTACCTAAGGTTTTTAAAAGTTACAACTCCAGACTTGAAAACTCCAGTTGCTTTTAACCTGCCTAAAGAGTATAATTTTATAAAGAAATTTTTAAAGAAAAATTTTTTAGAAAATGAATCAGTAGATGTTTTTACTAATCACAAAAAAATGATCTCTCTTGTGCAGGATCGAGAGGCAGTGAGTCGGGTTCCGGGCCTCACACTCTGTGAGGCCCAACACGCTTGGAGGAACGCGGCCCACCCAGCTCTCCAGAACAGGCACAAGGACCTAACGTGGATGGTGGCACATGAGATCCTTCCGGTCAGGGCGGTTATGCACTCCAGAGGCATGGCCAAGAATTCCATCTGCCCACGGCCCGGGTGCTCATGCCCGGAGACTGTGCGGCATCTGCTCTGGGAGTGCGGCGCTGCGCGGGACCTGTGGGCAGCAACCGGCCCCCTATACCAACGGAGCCTGCCAGCGGGTGGGGCCCAGATGGGATACCACCTCGCCATCCTTGGGGTGGGCCAGGGTGCGAAGGATATGACGAAAAAAGAATTCACTGCACTCTGGCTCACCCTGAATGCCATCAAGGACGCCATCTGGGCTACCAGAAACCTGCTGGTGGGAAAGGGCGTCTCGGTGCCCCTCCACAAAGCCAAGCTAATGGTGACATCCACACTGGAGGGGTACCGGGCGTCGACTTTACGACGAGGGGGCCGGGGTCACACGAGGGAGGTCCCGGCCGCCACCGTACCTGGCTGCCCGTAGATGCACCCTCACCACTCTGGCTACGGGAACAGCGGGCCAGCGGGCCGGAGGAGGGGGTTTTCCGCTGTGCATCAGAAACATGGAGATTTGTGGCTGTCCTGGAGAGCTGGAGTGAATGGACCCTCTTGATAGGACTCACTCTCGATCCTGCACAAGAGACGGGTTTTATTTTCCTGGCTCGGGTTTTTATGGTCATTTTAAATGTTTTGTTTTTATTTCTTTTAGCCTTGGATTGGGACCTTTTAATTTCCTTTTATTGAACATCTTCGATTTTATTTCATCTTTTGATCTCTTTTTACTATGGACTTTTTAACACACACACACACACACACATGGACTTTTAACACAAACATGGACTCTTGCCATATACACACAAACCCATCACACAAATGAACTCTCCACAAAACAACATACATCAACATAAGACAAAATGTAAATACAAAAAAAAAAAAAAAGAAAAGAAAATCACTTCTATGAACTATGTATCTTTTCAGTTGTATTTATTTATTTAATTATATGTTTTACTATGTATTTATTTATTGTTTTAATGAGTGAATTATGTTGTTTTTTTTTTTTCTTTTTATCAAGTTTACTTGTTAAGGGTTTTTATACATACAAAAAATATATGGTGACAAACGATGTGAAGTGAAAAATGTGTTTTAAACAATGGAAATGTGTATTTTAAATTATTGTGATGTGTAAAAGATGAAAACGATGTCAATAAACTTTTTTTTTTTCGAAAGAAAAAAAAATCTGTTCTTATCGGATTACTTCGCGTGTCTCGTCATTGCCGCTCGCCCTTATGATTGCAAGCTGACTGTGATGGAGGGAGAAGGATCTTCGTTACCGGCCACTTTGGTGCGGTTGAGGAATTCAGTAAGAGTTCAAGTAAAAGTGGATGCCAGTCAAGAAGTAAGAGAAAACTTTCGACGGGAGTTTGTCGTCATGGACTTACTGAAAGGTCTCTTTAAAGTTTCAACGGAAAAGGTATTTTGCCTGCAAGATTTCACAGCAGTTGGATTTATGGATTTGTCTTTTTTTAATTTGACTGAATGTGCTGGTTTTTTTGACGCATGGGAGAAATGTGACCACGCACTTTTGCAAGGTTTGCAATTACAGCCTTTGTTCGCACAGGAATATATACCGCTGACGATACACCTGTACAACCCTTTCGTAGAGGAAGGGGAAATTGTAATGTTTTTAAAAAGATATTGCGAAGCGGTGAAAGGAGGAGAGAAGATAAGGGACAGGTTTGGGATTTGGACTGGAAAGAGGCGTTTTTTTGTGAAGCTCAAAGTAGATCCCAGCGGGCCGAGAAACTTGAGCCACATTCCCGGGTCATTCGCCATCGGCCCCAACAGGGGTTTTTTGTATTATCCTGGGCAGCCAACGTATTGCAGAAAGTGCGGTGGGGAAGGCCATATCAAGACCGAATGTGAGGGGCTACGATGCCGACTCTGTGGAAAAGAGGGTCATAAACTCGCAGAGTGTTCAGCTCCTAAACAATGTGACTTGTGTGGTAAATTTGATCATCTATACAGAGAGTGCCCTGCAAGAAAGAGAACCTATGCAACCGCAGTTAAAGGAGGAGATGACATACAAGCGGAACTGGAAGCAATAATAGAGGGGCTCCCAAGCAGTGGAGACGGGGCCGTTAAATCCAGGACGGGAGACTCAGCTAGCGTGAGCAGTGCGGATCCGGCTCCCAGAGAGATGGAAGAGAAGGGGGCGGAAGGAAATGTGAGTACATCTCTAAGCTGGACCGATCTGGACTTAACAAACATGCTGACGGGGAGTCTGGAGAGGGTGGAGATGCAAGTAGAGCAAAGTGCAGCGACCGAGCCAACTCCTTGTCTAAAGGAGAGGGGGAGTTCCAACCGTGTGGAGACAATGGTAGGGTCCGCACTAAGCCGTAGGAGGCCGTGGAAAGAGAGCGGGGAACAGGACAGAAAGAAAGCATCAAGAAGAAGTGAGCCAGACCATAGCACCGAGACGGAAACAGAAGGAATGGTTTGCAGCACAGAGGAAAACAAAGAAGCCAAAGAAGAAGCTGCAGGTGCAGCTTGGGGAGACTGTATGGACGAAGGAGAAGGAGGGGGAAGTCTCTTTACCGAGGCCGATAACTGGACAGAGGTGGTGAGAAAAAGTAAAGGGGGGGGTGGGAGTCCGGGGAAAAAGGACGGATGATAAAACATTTTTTTGAGTGGGTTTTCTGTTGTGTTTGCACGGAGAAAAAGTATTTCTTCCAAAGGACATGGGGGTTATTAAAATAGCAACCCTGAATGTAAGGGGGCTCAGAATGGCAAATAGAAGGTCAGTTATTTTCTGTTCCTTAAAAGATTTACCTTATAATGTTGTGTTTTTGCAGGAGTGCCACTTACAAGATTCTAGGGACATATTTTCGTTTTCAAAGGACTGGGATAAAGGCCCCTCTTTGTGGGGAGTGGGGAATGTCAAGGCCGATGGGGTGGGGATTTTATTTTTTTCTAATGAGTTTGAAATTCAATCCCACAATGTGATTGTTCCTGGGAGAGTTTTGGTGGCTGACGTCAGATGGAGAGGCGTCGATTTCCGTTTAATTAATGTATATGCCCCTAGTAAGGTTGAAGAACGGGTGGGTTTTTTGGGGAATTTAAGGTCTGTTATGTTTACAAATCGGGTGGTGATCATGGGGGGTGATTTTAATGTGTCACTAGACAAGGCATCGGGAATGGATTTAGCTTGCCTAGTAAAGGAATTTTCCTTGTTCGACACATGTAGAGCAGCGGGTGGAGATAAGCCTATCTTCACATGGAGAAACAGCAGGTCAAGTGCATCAAGATTAGATTACATGTTCGTGCCTAGCAGAAATAAGGTGGAAAAATATATGCAACAGCCCATGTGGTGCACTGACCATTGCTTGGTTGGGGTTTGGGTGGAGGTGGGGGGTGTTGAAAGAGGAAGAGGGGTATGGCGATTAAATATTTCAGTTTTAAAAGATCCAAAATTTATTTTGGCAATGCAATGCTTATTGCAGGGGTGGAAGAACACAAAAGGGTTATATAGTTCGCAAGCTGATTGGTGGGAGGGGTTGAAAGAAAGGGTGGGTGTATTTTGCCGTTCTTGGGGACGGGCGAAGGCCAAAATTAAAAAGTTGCAGGTTAGGAAATGGGAGGAAGAATTGTTGGAGTTATGGACGAGGGGGGACATGAGTACAAAGAGTGGGAATGAGAGGGTGGTGTTTCTGCAGGGGGGCGATTAAATGCTTTTACGAGTGTGAAGTTGAGAGCTTCCGTATGTGGGCTGGAGCCCAAAGAAGATTGCAGGATGAAAAGCCGACAAAATATTTCTTTGCAACAGTGCGTAACCGGCAACGGCGTAGTTGTATGGAGAGCCTACAAGATCAGGAGGGGAAGTTGGTCAAAAACGAGGAAATGCTGAAGGTGGTGACGGACTTTTACAGAAAGCTTTTTAGTGGGGAGAAAGGCTCAGCATTAGGAGCAGAATTTTTTTTGGAAGGGTTGGATAGAGGGTTAGAGAATGAAGAGAGTCAAAAACTGGAAGGGCCAATTGAAGAGGCAGAGGTAGAGGCCGCTGTGTTTGCACTTAAGGTTGGCACCGTTCCAGGGGGAGATGGGTTACCAGTGGAGTTCTACAGGACTTTCTGGCCCTGGATTGGTTCTGACTTAGTGAGGGTATATCAGGAAAGTCAGGCAAAAGGGGAATTGCCACTATCGTTGCGAACTGGCCTGGTAAGTTTATTGTATAAAAAGGGGAAAAAGGAAGACTTGGCCAATTGGAGACCTATAACTCTCCTCAACACAGATTATAAGGTGCTGGCAAGGGTTATGACGGAGAGGTTAAAACGAGTAATAGGGATTGTGGTACACCCGGACCAGACTTGTGGAGTGCCGGGTAGAAAAGGTAGCTGGAACCTTGCGTTGGTAAGAGACATCATTAGTTGGGTTGAACAAAGACAGCTACCTTTGGGCATATTGAACTTGGACCAAGAAAAAGCATTCGACAGAGTTAACCATGCTTTTCTGTTCGCTGTTTTGGAGCGTTTGAGATTTGGTCCAGGTTTTAGGGCATGGATAAGGTTACTATATACCGGGGTGACTAGCCAAATTGGTGTAAACGGTTTTTATTCAGAAAGGGTGGAACAGCGAGGGGGAGTCCGGCAGGGATGTCCATTGTCCCCCCTGCTGTATATTTTGTCACTGGAACCATTGATGGCAGCGTTGAGGGCGGCACCTACCCTAACTGGGTTACATCTGCCAGGTGGGGAAGGTGAGTGTGCAAAAGCAGTGGCATACGCGGACGATATGTCCGTATTTATAACAACAGAGACAGATTTTGTAGTTGCAAACAAAATCATACAGGATTTCTGTAAAGCAGCGGGGGCACGAGTAAATGTGGGGAAATCCTCGGTAATGTTTGCTGGACGGTGGGCGACAAGAACGGTGGTGCCAGGGGGTTATAGTTTGTGCCCGGATGGTTTAAAAATTTTGGGGGTGTATTTTTACAGAAAGGAAAGTGGCCAAAAAAATTGGGAGGCTAGGGTGAAAGCGGTTCAAACTAAGATTAATATATGGGGCGCTAGGGAACTTTCTTTGTGGGGAAGGTTGGAGGTGGTAAGGACGGATTTAATTCCGAGCCTGAATTACCTGGCATATATTTTCCCTGTGCCATTTTGGTATGGGAGAAAGCTAGAGAAAGCGGTTTTTTCTTTTCTTTGGCGAAATGGAGTAGAGTCGGTAGCAAGGGTCCAAATGTATTGCGACTTGAACGAGGGAGGAAGAGGGGTACCATGCATTCCATTGAAAATGGAGGCGCTGTTCTCCTCCTTTTCAGTGAGTTTAGTGGCTCAGAAGAACGAGCATAAGGCCAAGTTGCTGGCCAAATTCTGGCTTGGTTTTTCATTAAGGACAATAATCCCATGGGAAGGGACAAGCCCATGGTCAACGGATAGGCCGGAACAATACCGGAAGTTGATTTTAGGGTTGAGACGAAGACCGTGGTGCTTAGAGCAGTCCCTTGTTCTAGATCACAGGATGCTATACAGGAGGTTGAGAGATGAGGTGGTGTTGGAAGGAGGTAGGAGAGGAGTTCCGCACGGAGTGGAGTGGTTGTTACTACAATCACATTTTTTGACGGGTTTTTGTAAGGACATAAATTGGTTGGCGGCTTTGGGGAGATTGCCGGTTAGAGAGAGATTGTACAGGCACGGGGAGGCGAGGACGCCCCTATGCCCCGTAGGTTGCGGACAGGAGGAAACAATAGAGCATGCATTATGGTCATGTCCCGGAGCATCAGGGTTATGGAAGGCGGTAATGGGGTGGTGGAAAGAATGGGGAGGGCCGAAAATAAAAAGGGATTTGATATTGTGGGGAATAGGTCTGAACGAATTTAGGGGTACCAGGCGGGAAATTGTGATAAAGATATTGTCATTGGGGAAACTTTTGTTATGGGAATGGAGGACAAAATGCATAATGAAGCAGGAGGCAAGAACAGAGCCTGATTGCCTCTTTAGGAGGTTATTGGGAAAAATTACAGTAGAGGTAAAAGTCCTTAAAGAGTGGTATGGGGAGGGGGATGAAAGAAGGGCCTGGGAAGGGTTACCAAAGGTTGGGGTGGGGTGAGCGGGGGAATCAGAGGGCTTTTGGTATTAAACTGAATTGTTTTCATGTGTCTTTTGGAAAAGGAAAGGGGAAAAAAAAAAAAAAAAAAACGCTTTTTGGGTACAATGGATCAGGTTTGGAAAGTATATTATTCCTATTCTATGAGTTAAGAATGTGTGGTTAAAATATTAGTGGGTCATTCAGGGCCTAACAATGTTTCGTTGTAAATGTTTAAAATGTATTGGATGTGATAGTATTGTGGATTTAATAAAAAAAAAAAAAAAAAAAAAAAATCTGTTCTTATCAGTTTAATATCTGATACGTGTCCTATCCGGGCACTATATATTAAATTGATTTTTGCAGCTGGGAGATGGATTAGGGGCTTGCTCCACCCACTCCACGCATCGACCTGGTATTGCAGTACTTCCGGGAACGGTGCACTCCTAACACAGTGAACAACAGAATTATTTTGGATGCGGACGTATATACTTCTTTATGTCAAGGGACCTGTTTGAGGTGCGTGTTTAGACAGCGAGCATGAACAACATGCGCACAGGAGTGTAGGATCACCATAGTCCAATCCGTGAGCCATGATGCGTTTTATGATGGAATAGTGGTGGCAAAGACAGAGCTTCAAAACAAGAAAATCCATCAGAACTGAACTTTTCAATTTTGAAAAACGGCAATGAATGAAATTCCTGCCTCGGCCGCCAGACTCAAGTCCCCTAGCGGGTACGGAGGACAGAGCCGGGGTCCAAATAAGCAACCCCCCACTTTCACGCCCACCCCCAGTCGGGACCCAAGTCCAGCCGGGGGGACGGTCGGTCTGGAGAGCTGTGCAAAAGTTTTTGAAAAAAAAATGGCAATGTATGAAACTGCCGCTCCCATCGCGTTCACCCAGGGTCCAAAGCACCTGCCGGTGCCCGCCGGGCGGCCCCTACTCCCGGCCTACGAGTTGGGACGTCTCGCGCCTGGAGGTAGATGCCCTTTGGGGCACCAACGGCACGGAAGGCCGGCGCCTGCGGTTAACGAGAAGTCAATGTTCCCGGGCTTAAGTTTGGGGTGCCCGGGCACTGCTGGAGAACAGGTGTCCTTCCAGGGTCCCCCACAGCTGCTCGTGCTTGCCCCCAGGAGAGGGTGAAGATTTCCCAGCCACAGTCAAGGCCAGTCCGGGCATGGAGAAACGCTCCGGAAGGGGGGGGCCCTTAAGAGCTTAAGCGTACCCCCCAGAAAGTGTGCCTGATTCCCGGCCAAGCTGGACTTGAAGACACGCTCCGGACGTCCTTCCTTTCTATGGGAGCCTTGGGAGCCGAAACATACCCCGGAGAGGGTGACTGATTGCGGGCCGAGCTGGATGGGAAGAAACGCTCCGGAAGTCCTTCCCATGGGAGGCGCCCTTGAGAGCTGAGTCTGACCCCAGAAAGGGTGACGGTTTCCCACTAAGTGTGGGCATGGAAGTCCTACCAGGGCGCTTTTCAGAGATGACACATACCCCAGAAAGAGTGACTGATTCCCCGCTGACCGTTGGCGGCTCGAGCGGGCATGGAAGAAATGCCCTGGAAGTTCTTTCCAAGGGGTCCCTCGGGAGCTGAAGCTGCCCCAGAAAGATCGACCGAATCCCGCTAGTTGTGGTGGCTCATGTGGGCATGGAAGAAACGCCCTGGAAGTCCTTCCCAATGGTCCCTTAGGTAGCTGAAGCTGCCCCAGAAAGAGTGACTGATTCCCGATGGTCGGGGCAGCTCGTGTGGGCATAGAAAGAAACGCCCTGGAACTCCTTTCAAGGGGTCCCTCAAGAGCTGCAGCTGCCCCAGAAAGAGTGACTGATTCCCGCTTATTGTGGTGGCTCGCTTGGGCATGGAGGAAACGCCCCGAATGTCTTTCCTTGGGGTCCTGCAAGAGCCCAAGCTGCACCAGAAAGGGTGACTGATTCCCGCGTATGGTTGGCGGCTCATGTGGGCATGGAAAGAAACGTCCTGGAACTCCTTTCAAGGGGTCCCTCAAGAGCTGCAGCTGCCCCAGAAGGAGCGACTGATTCCCGCTAAATGTGGCGGCTCATGCGGGCATAAAAAGAAATGCCCTGGAAGCCCTTTCCAAGGGGTCCCTCAAGAGCAGAAGCTGCCCCAGAAAGAGCGACTAATTCCCGCTAGTGGTTGGTGGCTCATGCGGGCATGGAAGAAATGCCCTGGAAGTCCTTCCCAATGGTCCCTTAAGTAGCTGAAGCTGCCCCAGAAAGAGCGACAAACTCCCGCTAGTGGTTGGTGGCTCATGCGGGCATGGAAGAAATGCCCTGGATGTCCTGTCCAAGGGGTCCCTTAAGGGCTGAAGCTGCCCCAGAAAGATGGACCGAATCCCTCTGATTGTGGTGGCTCATGTGGTCATGGAAGAGACGCCCTGGAAGTCCTTCCCAATGGTCCCTTAAGTAGCTGAAGCTGCCCCAGAAAGAGTGACTGATGCCTGCTGGTTGGGGCAGCTCGTGTGGGCATAGAAAGAAACGCCCTGGAAGTCCTTCCCAATGGTCCCTTAAGTGACTGAAGCTGCCCCAGAAAGAGTGACTGATTCCTGCTGGTTGGGGCAGCTCGTGTGGGCATAGAAAGAAACGGCCTGGAACTCCTTTCAAGGGGTCCCTCAAGAGCTGAAGCTGCCCCAGAAAGAGCGACTAATTCCCGCTAATTGTTGGTGGCTCATGCGGGCATGGAAGAAACGCCCTGGAAGTCCTTCCCAATGGTCCCTTAAGTGGCTGAAGCTGCCCCAGAAAGAGTGACTGATTCCTGATGGTTGGGGCAGCTCGTGTGGGCATAGAAAGAAACGCCCTGGAACTCCTTTCAAGGGGTCCCTCAAGAGCTGAAGCTGCCCCAGAAAGAGTGACTGATTCCTGATGGTTGGGGCAGCTCGTGTGGGCATAGAAAGAAACGCCCTGGAACTCCTTTCAAGGGGTCCCTCAAGAGCTGAAGCTGCCCCAGAAAGAGTGACTGATTCCCGCTAATGGTTGCCGGCTCATGTGGGCATAGAAAGAAACGCCCTGGAACTCCTTTCCAAGGGGTCCCTCAAGAGCTGCAGCTGCCCCAGAAAGAGTGACTGATTCCCGCTAATGGTTGCCGGCTCATGTGGGCATAGAAAGAAACGCCCTGGAACTCCTTTCCAAGGGGTCCCTCAAGAGCTGCAGCTGCCCCAGAAAGAGTGACTGATTCCTGATGGTTGGGGCAGCTCGTGTGGGCATAGAAAGAAACGCCCTGGAACTCCTTTCAAGGGGGTCCCTCAAGAGCTGAAGCTGCCCCAGAAAGAGTGACTGATTCCCGCTAATGGTTGCCGGCTCATGTGGGCATAGAAAGAAACGCCCTGGAACTCCTTTCCAAGGGGTCCCTCAAGAGCTGCAGCTGCCCCAGAAAGAGTGACTGATTCCCGCTAATTGTTGGTGGCTCATGCGGGCATGGAAGAAATGCCCTGGAAGCCCTTTCCAAGGGGTCCCTTAAGAGCTGAAGCTGCCCCAGAAAGAGCGACTGAATGCCCAAACGAGCCACCACAATAAGCGGGAATTAGTCACTCTTTCTGGGGCAGCTGCAGCTCTTGGCTACACAGAGTTGGTCGAAAAACTCTCTAAAACAGGGGCTTTTCAAGTAGCCCCGCTGGGCACCAGCGGCCCATAGTTGCGCTCTTTGCCGTATTCAAGTTTGGAGTTTGTTGTCTGGGCACCAACGGCTCTTAGTTAAGCCTAAAAGGTTCTGTCTGTCTGTCTGTCTGTCTGTCTGTCTGTCTGTCTGTCTGTCTGTCTGTCTGTCTGTGTGTCTGTCTGTCTGTCTGCCTGTCTGTCTGTCTGCCTGTCTGTCTGTCTGCCTGTCTGTCTGTCTGTCTGTCTGTCTGTCTGTCTGTCTGTCTGTCTGTCTGTCTGTCTGTCTGTCAGCAAATGTGCCGGAGGGTTTAGGGTTAACAATTAGTACATGTTCTGCATGCCATCACTGTTTTAAATGTGCCGTAGATTGCCGCTCCTACTGCTGACAGTTTGTGGGTATCGCTTCTCGGCCTTTTGGCTAAGATCAAGTGTAGTATCTGTTCTTATCAGTTTAATATCTGATACGTGTCCTATCCGGGCACTATATATTAAATTGATTTTTGCAGCTGGGAGATGGATTAGGGGCTTGCTCCACCCACTCCACGCATCGACCTGGTATTGCAGTACTTCCGGGAACGGTGCACTCCTAACACAGTGAACAACAGAATTATTTTGGATGCGGACGTATATACTTCTTTATGTCAAGGGACCTGTTTGAGGTGCGTGTTTAGACAGCGAGCATGAACAACATGCGCACAGGAGTGTAGGATCACCATAGTCCAATCCGTGAGCCATGATGCGTTTTATGATGGAATAGTGGTGGCAAAGACAGAGCTTCAAAACAAGAAAATCCATCAGAACTGAACTTTTCAATTTTGAAAAACGGCAATGAATGAAATTCCTGCCTCGGCCGCCAGACTCAAGTCCCCTAGCGGGTACGGAGGACAGAGCCGGGGTCCAAATAAGCAACCCCCCACTTTCACGCCCACCCCCAGTCGGGACCCAAGTCCAGCCGGGGGGACGGTCGGTCTGGAGAGCTGTGCAAAAGTTTTTGAAAAAAAAATGGCAATGTATGAAACTGCCGCTCCCATCGCGTTCACCCAGGGTCCAAAGCACCTGCCGGTGCCCGCCGGGCGGCCCCTACTCCCGGCCTACGAGTTGGGACGTCTCGCGCCTGGAGGTAGATGCCCTTTGGGGCACCAACGGCACGGAAGGCCGGCGCCTGCGGTTAACGAGAAGTCAATGTTCCCGGGCTTAAGTTTGGGGTGCCCGGGCACTGCTGGAGAACAGGTGTCCTTCCAGGGTCCCCCACAGCTGCTCGTGCTTGCCCCCAGGAGAGGGTGAAGATTTCCCAGCCACAGTCAAGGCCAGTCCGGGCATGGAGAAACGCTCCGGAAGGGGGGGGCCCTTAAGAGCTTAAGCGTACCCCCCAGAAAGTGTGCCTGATTCCCGGCCAAGCTGGACTTGAAGACACGCTCCGGACGTCCTTCCTTTCTATGGGAGCCTTGGGAGCCGAAACATACCCCGGAGAGGGTGACTGATTGCGGGCCGAGCTGGATGGGAAGAAACGCTCCGGAAGTCCTTCCCATGGGAGGCGCCCTTGAGAGCTGAGTCTGACCCCAGAAAGGGTGACGGTTTCCCACTAAGTGTGGGCATGGAAGTCCTACCAGGGCGCTTTTCAGAGATGACACATACCCCAGAAAGAGTGACTGATTCCCCGCTGACCGTTGGCGGCTCGAGCGGGCATGGAAGAAATGCCCTGGAAGTTCTTTCCAAGGGGTCCCTCGGGAGCTGAAGCTGCCCCAGAAAGATCGACCGAATCCCGCTAGTTGTGGTGGCTCATGTGGGCATGGAAGAAACGCCCTGGAAGTCCTTCCCAATGGTCCCTTAGGTAGCTGAAGCTGCCCCAGAAAGAGTGACTGATTCCCGATGGTCGGGGCAGCTCGTGTGGGCATAGAAAGAAACGCCCTGGAACTCCTTTCAAGGGGTCCCTCAAGAGCTGCAGCTGCCCCAGAAAGAGTGACTGATTCCCGCTTATTGTGGTGGCTCGCTTGGGCATGGAGGAAACGCCCCGAATGTCTTTCCTTGGGGTCCTGCAAGAGCCCAAGCTGCACCAGAAAGGGTGACTGATTCCCGCGTATGGTTGGCGGCTCATGTGGGCATGGAAAGAAACGTCCTGGAACTCCTTTCAAGGGGTCCCTCAAGAGCTGCAGCTGCCCCAGAAGGAGCGACTGATTCCCGCTAAATGTGGCGGCTCATGCGGGCATAAAAAGAAATGCCCTGGAAGCCCTTTCCAAGGGGTCCCTCAAGAGCAGAAGCTGCCCCAGAAAGAGCGACTAATTCCCGCTAGTGGTTGGTGGCTCATGCGGGCATGGAAGAAATGCCCTGGAAGTCCTTCCCAATGGTCCCTTAAGTAGCTGAAGCTGCCCCAGAAAGAGCGACAAACTCCCGCTAGTGGTTGGTGGCTCATGCGGGCATGGAAGAAATGCCCTGGATGTCCTGTCCAAGGGGTCCCTTAAGGGCTGAAGCTGCCCCAGAAAGATGGACCGAATCCCTCTGATTGTGGTGGCTCATGTGGTCATGGAAGAAACGCCCTGGAAATCCTTCCCAATGGTCCCTTGAGTAGCTGAAGGTGCCCCAGAAAGAGTGACTGATTCCTGCTGGTTGGGGCAGCTCGTGTGGGCATAGAAAGAAACGCCCTGGAAGTCCTTCCCAATGGTCCCTTAAGTAACTGAAGCTGCCCCAGGAAGAGTGACTGACTCCTGCTGGCCGGGGCAGCTCGTGTGGGCATAGAAAGAAACGGCCTGGAACTCCTTTCAAGGGGTCCCCCTCATGCGCTGACTCCCGGTAAATGTGGCGGCCCAAGCGGGACTCAGTCGATCTTAGGAAACGCCCTGGAAGCCCTTCGCAAGGGGTCCCTTAAGAGCTGACGCTGCCCCAGAAAGAGCGACTAATTCCCGCTAATTGTTGGTGGCCCATGCGGGCATGGAAGTCATGCCCTGGAAGCCCTTTCCAAGGGGTCCCTTAAGAGCTGAAGCTGCCCCAGAAAGAGCGACTGATTCCCGCTAACTGTTGGTGGCTCATGCGGGCATGGAAGAAACGCCCTGGAAGTCCTTCCCAATGGTCCCTTAAGTGGCTGAAGCTGCCCCAGAAAGAGTGACTGATTCCTGACGGTTGGGGCAGCTCGTGTGGGCATAGAAAGAAGCGCCCTGGAACTCCTTTCAAGGGGTCCCTCGAGAGCTGAAGCTGCCCCAGAAAGAGTGACTGATTCCCGCCTAATGGTTGCCGGCTCATGTGGGCACAGAAAGAAACGCCCTGGAACTCCTGTCCAAGGGGTCCCTCAAGAGCTGCAGCTGCCCCAGAAAGAGTGACTGATTCCCGCTAATTGTTGGTGGCTCATGCGGGCGTGGAAGAAACGCCCTGGAAGCCCTTTCCAAGGGGTTCCCTTAAGAGCTGAAGCTGCCCCAGAAAGAGCGACTAATTCCCGCTCGTTGTTGATGGCTCATGCGGGCATGGAAGAAATGCCCTGGAAGCCCTTTCCAAGGGGTCCCTTAAGAGCTGAAGCTGCCCCAGAAAGAGCGACTAATTCCCGCTAGCTGTTGGTGGCTCATGCGGGCATGGAAGAAATGCCCTGGATGTCCTTTCCAAGGGGTCCCTTAAGAGCTGAAGCTGCCCCAGAAAGATGGACCGAATCCCTCTGATTGTGGTGGCTCATGTGGTCATGGAAGAGACGCCCTGGAAGTCCTTCCCAATGGTCCCTTAAGTAGCTGAAGCTGCCCCAGAAAGAGTGACTGATGCCTGCTGGTTGGGGCAGCTCGTGTGGGCATAGAAAGAAACGCCCTGGAAGTCCTTCCCAATGGTCCCTTAAGTGACTGAAGCTGCCCCAGAAAGAGTGACTGATTCCTGCTGGTTGGGGCAGCTCGTGTGGGCATAGAAAGAAACGGCCTGGAACTCCTTTCAAGGGGTCCCTCAAGAGCTGAAGCTGCCCCAGAAAGAGCGACTAATTCCCGCTAATTGTTGGTGGCTCATGCGGGCATGGAAGAAACGCCCTGGAAGTCCTTCCCAATGGTCCCTTAAGTGGCTGAAGCTGCCCCAGAAAGAGTGACTGATTCCTGATGGTTGGGGCAGCTCGTGTGGGCATAGAAAGAAACGCCCTGGAACTCCTTTCAAGGGGTCCCTCAAGAGCTGAAGCTGCCCCAGAAAGAGTGACTGATTCCTGATGGTTGGGGCAGCTCGTGTGGGCATAGAAAGAAACGCCCTGGAACTCCTTTCAAGGGGTCCCTCAAGAGCTGAAGCTGCCCCAGAAAGAGTGACTGATTCCCGCTAATGGTTGCCGGCTCATGTGGGCATAGAAAGAAACGCCCTGGAACTCCTTTCCAAGGGGTCCCTCAAGAGCTGCAGCTGCCCCAGAAAGAGTGACTGATTCCCGCTAATGGTTGCCGGCTCATGTGGGCATAGAAAGAAACGCCCTGGAACTCCTTTCCAAGGGGTCCCTCAAGAGCTGCAGCTGCCCCAGAAAGAGTGACTGATTCCTGATGGTTGGGGCAGCTCGTGTGGGCATAGAAAGAAACGCCCTGGAACTCCTTTCAAGGGGGTCCCTCAAGAGCTGAAGCTGCCCCAGAAAGAGTGACTGATTCCCGCTAATGGTTGCCGGCTCATGTGGGCATAGAAAGAAACGCCCTGGAACTCCTTTCCAAGGGGTCCCTCAAGAGCTGCAGCTGCCCCAGAAAGAGTGACTGATTCCCGCTAATTGTTGGTGGCTCATGCGGGCATGGAAGAAATGCCCTGGAAGCCCTTTCCAAGGGGTCCCTTAAGAGCTGAAGCTGCCCCAGAAAGAGCGACTGAATGCCCAAACGAGCCACCACAATAAGCGGGAATTAGTCACTCTTTCTGGGGCAGCTGCAGCTCTTGGCTACACAGAGTTGGTCGAAAAACTCTCTAAAACAGGGGCTTTTCAAGTAGCCCCGCTGGGCACCAGCGGCCCATAGTTGCGCTCTTTGCCGTATTCAAGTTTGGAGTTTGTTGTCTGGGCACCAACGGCTCTTAGTTAAGCCTAAAAGGTTCTGTCTGTCTGTCTGTCTGTCTGTCTGTCTGTCTGTCTGTCTGTCTGTCTGTCTGTGTGTCTGTCTGTCTGTCTGCCTGTCTGTCTGTCTGCCTGTCTGTCTGTCTGCCTGTCTGTCTGTCTGTCTGTCTGTCTGTCTGTCTGTCTGTCTGTCTGTCTGTCTGTCTGTCTGTCTGTCAGCAAATGTGCCGGAGGGTTTAGGGTTAACAATTAGTACATGTTCTGCATGCCATCACTGTTTTAAATGTGCCGTAGATTGCCGCTCCTACTGCTGACAGTTTGTGGGTATCGCTTCTCGGCCTTTTGGCTAAGATCAAGTGTAGTATCTGTTCTTATCAGTTTAATATCTGATACGTGTCCTATCCGGGCACTATATATTAAATTGATTTTTGCAGCTGGGAGATGGATTAGGGGCTTGCTCCACCCACTCCACGCATCGACCTGGTATTGCAGTACTTCCGGGAACGGTGCACTCCTAACACAGTGAACAACAGAATTATTTTGGATGCGGACGTATATACTTCTTTATGTCAAGGGACCTGTTTGAGGTGCGTGTTTAGACAGCGAGCATGAACAACATGCGCACAGGAGTGTAGGATCACCATAGTCCAATCCGTGAGCCATGATGCGTTTTATGATGGAATAGTGGTGGCAAAGACAGAGCTTCAAAACAAGAAAATCCATCAGAACTGAACTTTTCAATTTTGAAAAACGGCAATGAATGAAATTCCTGCCTCGGCCGCCAGACTCAAGTCCCCTAGCGGGTACGGAGGACAGAGCCGGGGTCCAAATAAGCAACCCCCCACTTTCACGCCCACCCCCAGTCGGGACCCAAGTCCAGCCGGGGGGACGGTCGGTCTGGAGAGCTGTGCAAAAGTTTTTGAAAAAAAAATGGCAATGTATGAAACTGCCGCTCCCATCGCGTTCACCCAGGGTCCAAAGCACCTGCCGGTGCCCGCCGGGCGGCCCCTACTCCCGGCCTACGAGTTGGGACGTCTCGCGCCTGGAGGTAGATGCCCTTTGGGGCACCAACGGCACGGAAGGCCGGCGCCTGCGGTTAACGAGAAGTCAATGTTCCCGGGCTTAAGTTTGGGGTGCCCGGGCACTGCTGGAGAACAGGTGTCCTTCCAGGGTCCCCCACAGCTGCTCGTGCTTGCCCCCAGGAGAGGGTGAAGATTTCCCAGCCACAGTCAAGGCCAGTCCGGGCATGGAGAAACGCTCCGGAAGGGGGGGGCCCTTAAGAGCTTAAGCGTACCCCCCAGAAAGTGTGCCTGAGCCGGAGCTTGCCCCGGAAGGGTGAGGGTCTCCGGGGAGAGGGGGTCTGGCTTAGGGGGGGGTGGGGGTCGTGGAAGGCAAGGGCACCAGCGCCCAATGAGCCTTGATTTGGGCCCCTGAAGGGGTGAGAGTCCCTGGGCAGAGGGGGTCTGGCTTAGGTGGGGGTCGTGGAAGTCAAGGGCACCAGGGCCCTCTGAGCCTTGATTTGGGCCCCGGAAGGGGTGAGGGTCCCTGGGCAGAGGGGGTCTGGCTTGGGTGGGGGTGGGGGTCGTGGAAGTCAAGGGCACCAGGGCCCTCTGAGCCTTGATTTGGGCCCCGGAAGGGGTGAGGGTTCCTGGGCAGAGGGGGTCTGGCTTAGGTGGGGGTGGGGGTCGTGGAAGAGACCCGGGGGTCTCTGAAACGCCAAAGTCGGTTTGGGGGGATGGTAGGTCTTTCTAGCGAGCGCCTGAAACGACCAAGTTCCGGTAGGGAGATGGCTGGTCTGACCGGTGGGCGGAAGCAACGCGGACAAACCTCACCGGTGCATTGGCTTAGACCCAGGCCCAAGCTCGCCAGGCCATGCCCGACAGGAGACCACCTTTCCCGGCATACGTGCCGGGACGTCCCGCGCCCGAGACCAATTGTCTCTGACCTGCCATCGAGATTTTGGTGAAGGCGTGATTATGTCCACTTAGTCTCTGGCGATCTTGCGCTCAGACCACTCTACTGGCCGATAGGAGCTCGTGTCGCCCCAAGGGTAGGTCCCCACCCGGCCCCCACCCTTGGCCCTTATGGTGTCCAAGGTTGGGTCAGCCTCTATGGGTGCGGATGAATCCTTCCCTGCTTTGGGCGTGCTTTCAGGGAGGCCAGGGCGGGGTGTCCCACCGCACACAACCCCCGCCCCCTTCCCGCCTCTATCTGTGGGAGAAAGAACTCAGATGACCCGTCCGGTTTTGACCTAGAGCATGCCCGCTGCTAAGCCCGTCTGCCCACCCGCCCGATCCCCTGGGTTTTATCCCCCCCCACTGAGTCTCGGCCCATGCACCCCCTGCCCCCTCGCCTGGGTCTGGGGATGTTTGGTGGGCTCGGTTAAGAGTCTTCTGGCGTAGAGGGAAACGAGCCCCAGGGGCAGTGTGGGGTTACGTTCTGGCGCAGACTCCCCCCCTCCCCCCCCCCCCCCCCCCTAAACCCTGTGTGTGTGCGCGCGTGCGCCTACTGCCGCCCATCTGTCCATCCGCCTCCAAGCCCGCCCACCCCCCCGGGGTTTATCCTCGCTGACTCTCCCCCATCCCCCCTCCCCCCCCCGCTCCCCTGCCCCCGGTGGGTGGGTGGGGGTTGGTCGGTGGGGCTTGGAGTGTCCGACGGGGTGAAACAAGCCTGGGGGGGCAATGGTGCAGGGCTAAGGGTCTGCCAGGATACCCAGCCCCTGTGTGTGCGCACGGGTGTAGAGCCGCCTGTC
The DNA here is from genome assembly GCA_903798195.1 of Danio kyathit. NCBI lineage: Eukaryota > Metazoa > Chordata > Actinopteri > Cypriniformes > Danionidae > Danio > Danio kyathit. The sequence goes on from LR812520.1 coordinate 16,510,620, forward strand.
AATCCGTCCATCCGCCTGCAAATCTAGGTTCTAGGTTGGCTGCCTGAAACAGTGCGTGTCTGATGAGACTCATACGATCTTCTTGATGAAAGGGGGTAAGAGGAAAACGAAAAGCCGTGCAAAAGCTCCCACAGCTAGACGCAGTTGAAGCTGCCCGAAACGGTGCGTGTCTGATGGGACAGACTTAAGCCCAACTCCCACCAAAAGTCGTAACAACCTCTAAAATGGGCATTTGCAAACCCCGGTTGGCTAAAAGGATCTGAAGGCATGGGCTTACACCCCCAGCGGCGGTGGTGTCGGCCCCTTTAAGAGTAGGGCTTCCAGGTAGTGGCAACACGGACCTTCCTCCTTTCCACTCTGGGGCACCAACGGCTCTTGGTTCAACGAGCAAAGCCAGTGCGCCCGCCTCCCCCAGACAGAGTACTCTGTCTGGGGGAGGCGGGCGCACTGGCTTTGCTCGTTGAACCAAGAGCCGTTGCACAGGGGCTGGGTATCCTGACAGACCCTTAGCCCTGCACCACTGCCCCCCCAGGCTTGTTTCACCCCAAGAGCCGTTGGTGCCCCAGAGCGGAAAGCATTTTTCCGCTCTGGAGCACCAACGGCTCTTGCTAAGTTAAATCATTCTTGGTGTGTTGTTCCAACCGGTCTAACTCTGTCCCAGACAGCCTAGAGTCCAAGCCAGATACCCGGCAGCAGTGGCGCTTCTATGGATTTCTGACAGCTTACCTGACCTCCATCTCAGGCCACCGCTGTGGCGTCTCCCAGAATCTGACAATCCAGGAGGTGGAATAGGCCGCCAGAAGCCCAGACGAGTCTGCCTTTGTCATTAATGTGAGTGTGGCTCCTTAGCTCTGCGGGTGGGGGCCACCCGTAGTATGCACTCACTCACCTTCTCTCTGCTTTGTTCTATGGCTAGATCACCACCCAGAAAACAAACAGAGCCTTTGGTGCAGCTCAGCTGTCACTCAATAAGGAAGAATACAGCTGCTTCCGGAGGTTCTTGGAGCTGCGGGCTAGTTTTTTACTAGCAGAGCCTCTTCTTGCCGGACCCTAAACAAATATTTCCAATCTGCGTGGACCAGCATGGGGCTTCCCGGGAAGCCCACCTTTACTGACGTCCGGACAGCCATAGCAACGCATGTGAGTATGATGTATGTAACGCCCCTGTAGCCACATGACTGTCAGCGGCTTTGACCCTAAAAAGGTCCTGTCTGTCTGTCTCTGATGCAGGCAAAGAATGCACATTCTTCAGAGGATCGGAGGAAGGTGGCGCAGTTTATGTGCCATGACACTTCAACTTCAGATTAAATTCTACGCACTTCACCTCGGCCCTCTGCAAGCACGTGAGCACCGCAGACTCTTCGAGAGGGCTTTGGTGGTGGAGGAGGAGGAGGAGGCGGCGGCGGCGGCCGCGGGCAGAGAAAGCCAACCAAGAAGGGGCGCAAGAGGGCAGAGAGTCCTGGGTTCACCCCTGGTAAGTCAGTTCCTCTTTGGCTAGCCAAAGCATAATTGTGAACAGCAGGGCATGTGGTGATGGTTAACTGGCCTTACTGTGTACCCTTTACAGGAGGGAACCAGCAGGAGGACGCTGCCATGGCAAGGGAAAAACCAGGGGACACGCCCGCTCGAACCAACAGAAGACTCTGAATCTTCCTGAAAAATAAATATATTATTTTCTAAAACAATAAAAGATCATATGGTCTTCGCTATGCAGTGTCTTTATTATTACTGTATCTGTGTGTAAAAAATGGCTTCAATCGGGACGAATGATCCCTGTCAAGTGTGTTGAAAGTGACGCGTTCGACACCCGGGTCCAGGTACAGCCTTGGTTAAGTGGCAACTGGGACAACTGAGCCCTGTATCGTGTGTTAAAGGTGTTTTGTGGGACACCAGGGTCCAGGTTCAGCCTTGCCTAATAACCCATAGGGAGAAATTATCCATTTTGCAGCACAAGAAGGTGCTAGGCTGAACGTGGCCGTCCAGGTCTGCACCTGGTTTGAACGGCCATATGGCCTGTGGTCCAACTCTGGGTATTAGCAAGTGTCTCCCGGGACAGCTCTGTCCTTTGAGCTGCATAAAGAAGCCAGCCGAGGGCTGCCCCAGAGTGGGGCTTGACTTCTGTGAGGTAAGGCGTTTTTTTTTTGTATTTATTGGCTTTTATTGTGGTTTTAGTGGTTTTAGTGTGTTTAAAGCTGTTGGTGCCTCCACCATGTCGGCTGCTCGTGCCAGCGTGAGGAGGCACCACAGCATACGTTTTTTACTTAATGTTAAAATGGTAAGCCCCTGGAGAGGTCCAGATTGGACTTCTCCAGGAGGCTGATACAAAAAACCCTAAATTTTAGACCCGATGAACTGAATTGTATAGTGACTCTGCCTCTGGGAAAAGGATTTGATGTTAGTTTTAGAAGTGCTTCTCTCCTTAATGACTTCTGGAAAAGGTTTGACACGGTTAAAACCCAGTTTTCCATGTTCACTGTGGAAAAACTTTCTGACAACACACTTAAAACTGTGATTGTCAGAATGTTTAATGAAACAGTGACTAGAGATGACATTGTGTGTGGCTGGGCAGATATTGCACTGTTCGAGGCCAACCAGTCAAGGTTCTAGATGAGGATGGCATCTGGAATTGCTCCTGGCGGATTCCCATTAAACAATGGGAAGATGCCGGGGGCTTCCAGGGCCTGAGACATCTACCCTCGATGATTGTGCTTGGAGAGAACAGGGGCTACATCCATTATCAGGGGATGCCCAAATTGTGTAGAAAAGTGGGGAAAAATTGGCATCTCGCTGAAGCATGCCAGGAGTTAATCTGTGGGAGTGCAGAGAAATTGGTCACAGTTTTGAGCAGTGCACCAATGGCAGGCGGTGCAATCTCTGTGGTGAAACAACCCTCTCTACAGAGACTGCCCAAAAAGCTTTCGAAACAGCTTAAAAGTCACAAAATGGCCGCCCCACCAACCCTGCTTGTTTTAGAACAAAGAGAAGGGGCGGAGCCTGAGGTTTTGGCGGGAACTGACATCCCCCAGCCAGCCTCAGATCTCAACAGGCACGGAGAAGGTGTGGCGGCCCCGGGGGCGGAGTTACCAGTCGGTGGAGGTGGGGGAGAGGAGGCAAATGAACAAATAGGAAGGAAAGGGAGAGGAATACAACCTCCTCTCTTCTCACCGCTCTGAGGTGAGTGTAGCGATCAAGTGGCGTGATGCTTCACTCCTCAAATGCTCAGGTGCAGAAAGACCGCAGACTCTCCTCTGTTTGATGCAGAGAAGAAACTGAGGGTGGCCCGTGGTTCAGATGGTTCAGTTATGGACGATCTGAACCACGAATGGCCCACTCATGTCTCCAAATGAGGTCTCATTCCTGCACGTTAAGCTCTACATCATCATCGCCTTAGAAACCACAAGAGGTACTCTCTGTGGCCTCTGAGGTGACAGACACTTCCTCTAATTCCTCTCCCGATTCCATGGGGATGTGTTACAAGTGAGTTTTAAGGATTTATTGGCTTTTAAACCAGCGTGATCGGTAAGTTTATCCTCCTTTAAAATTGTCTCTTTTAATAAATGTTCATGTTTTTTATCCATAAACTGCTCATCAAATCAAATCAAATCACTTTTATTGTCACATCATCAGCAGCACGTGTGCTATGATGAGTGAAAAGCTTAGGTGCTGGCTCCAGACAGTGCAAAATACAGACAGTGTAAATACAACGACAGTGCAAAATACAGACAGTGCAGATACAACGACAGTGCAAAATACAGACAGTGCAAAATACAGACAGTGCAAAATACAGACAGTGCAGTATACAACAACATACTCACAAAAAACAAGACAATGTAAAATTGGCAGTGTTGACAGCGATACGTAGGCAGTATTGTTTTAAGTATGGATTTGTTAAAGTGCAGTGCATGCTACATCTTGACGGTGTGCAGTGTGGGTATGGAAGAGTTTGTGTGGGGTGTGTTAAGTGTTCATCAGCCTGATAGTCTGAGGGAAGAAACTTCCTTCAGTCGGCTGGTGCATGACCGGATGCTGCGGAACCTTCTGCCTGAGGTAGCAGAGAGAAAAGTCTATGGCTTGGGGGCTGGAGTCGCTGATGATCTCTTGGCTTCCTCATGCACCTCCTGGTGTAGATGTCCTGGAGGGAGGGAAGCTCACCTCCTACTACACGTCCAGCGGTACGCACTATCCTATGTAGACCTTTGCGATTGCTGCTGGTGCTGCTTCCGTACCAGTGGTGATGCAGCCAGTGAGGATGCTCTCCACAGTGCAGGTGTAGAACTAGCGGAGGATGTGGGGGCTCATTCCAAACCTCCTGAGACGTCTGAGGAAGAAGAGACGTTGTTGTGCCTTCCTCAGCACTGCGTCTGTGTGGGCAGTCCATGTCAGATCCTCAGCGATGTGTACTCCAAGAAACTTGAAAGTGCTGACTCTCTCCACTGGTGTCCCGTTGATGGTGATGGGAGTGTGTTCTCTCTTCTCTCTCCTGAAATCCACCACCAGCTCCTTGGTTTTGCTGATGTTGAGTGAGAGGTGGTTTTCCTGACACCACTGCATCAGAGCGTGCACCTCCTCTCTGTAGGCCGTCTCATCATTATCTGTGATTAGGCCCACCACCGTTGTGTCATCAGCAAATTTAACGATGACATTGCGGCTGTGTTTGGATGTACAGTCATGTGTGTACAGGGAGTACAGGAGTGGGCTGAGAACACAGCCCTGTGGAGCACCAGTGTTGAGGATCAGTGTGGATGAGGTGATGTTGTTCATTCTGACCACCTGGCGTCTGCTTGACAGGAAGTCCAGGATCCAGTTGCACAGAGAGCTGTGTAGGCCCAGAGCCTGGAGCTTCACCACCAGCTTGGCAGGCACTATGGTGTTGAATGCTGAGCTGTAGTCCACAAACAGCATTCTCACATATGTGTTTTTGTTTTCCAGGTGAGACAGAGCAGTGTGCAAGGTGAAAGCAATAGCATCATCGGTGGAACGGTTGTTTCTGTATGCAAATTGCAGAGGGTCAGTGTTAGCGGGCAGTACAGAGCAGATGTGGTTTTTAATCAGCTTCACAAAGCACTTGCTGAAGATGGGTGTCAGTGCAACCGGACGCCAGTCATTCAAGCATGTGGTTTTAGCTGATTTCGGTATTGGCACAATAGTAGCTGTCTTAAAGGCATGTAGGAACCACAGACCGAGAGAGCGAGAGGTTAAAGATGTCCGTGAAAACCCCGCTAGCTGGTGTGCGCATGCTTTAAGTACACGTCCAGGGATGCCATCTGGGCCCGTAGCTTTTCGGATGTTCACGCGACGGAAAGATCTCATTACATCCGCTACAGAAACAGAGAGTGTGCTGGCGGTTTCTGTGTCGGCCGCGGGAGCGCGCTGTGTGTGTGCGCTGTCCTGGGCTTCAGAGCGGGCGCGCTGTGTATGTGCGCTGTCCTGGGCTTCAGAGCAAGCGCGCTGTGTATGTGCGCTGTTCTGCACTTCAAAGCGGGCGTAGAACGAGTTGAGCTCGTCCGGGAGAGACGCAGCAATGTTCACAGTGGCGGGTTTGTTACTTTTAAAGTCCGTGATGTAATTAAGTCCCTGCCACATGCTCCTTGCGTTATTGGTGTTAAATTGACCCTCTACCTTGTTTTTGTATTGACGTTTTGCTGCTTTGATCGTTTTCCTGAGGTTGTAGTTTGCTTGTTTTAGTTCCTCAGCATTTCTGGATTTATAGGCGGAAGTTCGCACTGATAGGGCTGTTCGAACTTCGCGATTGATCCATGGTTTTTGGTTAGGGTAGATACGGACAGTTTTAGTTGGGACTGCGTCTTCTATGCACTTTCTGATGAAGCACATAACTGTGTCTGAGTACACTTCGATGTCGTCATCAGAAGCTGCTCGGAACACCTCCCAGTCAACGTCATCAAAACAGTCTTGAAGTATGGAATCCGATTGGTCTGACCAGCTCTGAAACGTCCTGACGGTGGGAGGTTCCCGTTTCAGTTTCTGCCTGTAAGCAGGCAAGAGCAGAACAGAAGATGATCTGATTTGCCAAATGGTGGGCGGGGGAGGGATTTGTACATCACGGAACGGAGAGTAGCAGTGGTCCAAAATACGATCCCACGTGTGTTTGTGGTGATATGTTGAAAGTATTTTGGAGCGATTTTCCTGAGGTTGGCGTTGTTAAAGTCCCCTGTAACAATAAACGCTGCCTCCGGTGTGCGGTTTCCTGCTCGTTTATGCTCCCTACAGTTCCCTGAGCGCCTGCTCTGTGTTGGCTTGAGGATGAATGTAGACAGCCGTAATAATCACCGATGTGAATTCCCTTGGTAGCCAGTATGGTCGACACCGAAGCATAAGGTATTCCCGATCAGGAGAACAAAATGATCTAACTGAGTGTATGTTTCTCTCATCACACCATAAGTTGTTAATAAAGAAACAAACACCTCCTCCTTTGCTTTTCCCTGTGAGTTCCTTCGTTCTATCCGCGCGGTGCAAGGAGAACCCCGAAAGTTCAGCAGCTGTGTCTGGTACCTCCGCAGATAGCCAGGTTTCTGTAAGACAGATAATGCAGCAGTTTCTTGTTTCCCATTGGAAGGAAATGCGCCCGTAGCTCGCAAAGTTTGTTGTCCAGTGACTGAACGTTAGCCAGCAGAATGGTGGGGAGCGGAGGTCGAAGTCCACGGCGTCGTAGTCTGACCAGAACGCCGCTCTTTTCCCTCTTTTTCGGCTTCGTTTGCGGCGCCGTGTCGGTTTGTGGTCCAGACAAAGGGCTCTGTTGTTGTGTTTGTAAACAGAGTGTTGAGGAACTCAAAGTCTCTTCGGTGTGCGACGAGGGAGCCAATTTCCCGAAGTGTGTGTTTGTCGTAGGCAATAAGAGTGTGTACATCCAGCACGAAAAAACAACAAAAATACAAGAAAAACATACAAAACGCAACGAAGTTTGCTGGGAGCTCGCAACACGCAGCCATGCTCTGCGCCATCCTGATGAAGACCATGTAGGTCGAAACGTTGTGTGAGTGTTAGCCTATTAAAGACTTTTTGAGAGCTAAAGTGGCAGTGTTGCCGATTTTTTGATCTTTTGCTATAGTTTCACTCTTACACAAAAAAAACGACAAGACTGACCTAAAGAATTGGAGACCGATTACGCTTTTCAATTTCGATTGTAAGCTTTTTACTAAAATTTTAGCAACACGCATGTCAATGGTTTTAGAGGACGTAATTCACCCGGATCAAGCTTGTGCTGTGCCCGGGAGGAAGATCACGGACAACCTGGTATTGATTAGAGATGCCATCTGTTATGCGAGAGACAGAAATAATCGGCTAGTAGTCTTAAATTTAGATTTTGAAAAGGCATTCGACCGAATCTCGCACCAGTTCCTTTTTAAGGTTCTGGAGAAAATGGGCTTTCCAGGGAGGTTCATAAAGTGGGTGGGACTGCTATATAAAGGCTTGAATAGCAAGATTATGGTAAATGGGCATTTAACTAAAGCTGTTAATATTCACAGCGGCGTCCGTCAAGGGTGTCCTTTATCCCCGCTCTTGTATGTGGCTTGTATTGAGCCACTGGCACAGATCTTGAGAAGGGACAAATGGATTAAAGGTTTTAACGTGCCTGGCACAGGGGGGTTAACAGCCACCTGTGTCCTATACATGTGTCCTAGATTCTTCCTTTAAAACCTGGAGAGGGCGGTGTTCTACTTCGTGTGGGGGTCCAAATGGGATAGAGTGAAGAGGGAGGGCTTTAAGAAAAGGAAAGAAAATGGTAAAAAGGCCTCCCCGACCCCCACCTGTTTTTAGCAAGCCGTTTCACCGCCCTGCACTTCAGTATGCGGTGACCCCATCCAGAGAAAACAAGGCGGCAGCAATGGTGCGATTCTGGATGGGTCATACCTACGGCATCTAAAGATCACACCCGCAGATCTGAAGTGCCAGTGGCTTTTAACCTACCCAAAGAATATGCTTTTATTAAGAAATTTTTAAAGAAACATTTTTTAGAACAGGAAGATGCCACTGTTTTAACTAACCACAAATCTTTGGTCTCTCTTGTTCAGGACCAGGAGCCAGCGAGCCGAGTTCCAGGCCTTTCACTTGACGAGGCCACAGAAGTGTGGAGGAACGCAGCCCATCCGGCTCTCCAGAACAGGCACAAAGATTTGGTGTGGATGGTCGCTCATGAGGTCCTCCCGGTCAGGGCGGTTATGCACTCCAGAGGCATGGCCACAAATTCAACGTGCCCAAGGCCGGGGTGTGATGCCCCGGAAACAGTAAGACATCTGCTCTGGGAGTGCGGCGCTGCGCGGGACCTGTGGGCCGCGACCGGTCCCCTGGTTTACCCGTGCCTGCCAGCAGGTGGGGTCCAGATGACTTACAAGCTCGCCATCCTTGGGGTGGGCTGGAGCTCGAGGGGAGTAACCACCCAAGGATTTCACCTCGCTCTGGCCTGCCCTGACAGCTGTACAGGATGTTTCCTGGACCGCCAGAAACCTGCTTGTGGGGAAACCCGTTATGGTGCCCCTCCACGCCCGCGAGCGGATGGTGATATCCATGCTGCAGGGGCGCCGGGCGTCGTTATTCGGATGTGGGGGCCGGGGTCACACGCAGAAGGTCCCGGCCGCCACCGTACTTGGCTGCCCGTAGATGCACCCTCACCACTCTGGCTACGGGATAATGTGATTAAAACGTGTCAATAAAATTTTTCGAAAGAAAAAAATCTGTTCTTATCAGTTTAATATCTGATACGTGTCCTATCCGGGCACTATATATTAAATTGATTTTTGCAGCTGGGAGATGGATTAGGGGCTTGCTCCACCCACTCCACGCATCGACCTGGTATTGCAGTACTTCCGGGAATGGTGCACTCCTAATACAGTGAACAACGAATTATTTTGGATGCGGACGTATATACTTCTTTATGTCAAGGGACCTGTTTAGGTGCGTATTAGACAGCGAGCATGAACAACATGCGCACAGGAGTGTAGGATCACCATAGTCCAATCCGTGAGCCATGATGCGTTTTATGATGGATTAGTGGTGGCAAAGACAAGCTTCAAAACAAGAAAATCCATCAGAACTGAACTTTTCAATTTTGAAAAACGGCAATGTATGAAATTCTTGCCTTGGCCGCCAGACTCAAGTCCCCTCTGCCCCAGAAAGATCGACCGAATCCCGCTAATTGTGGTGGCTCAAGTGGGCATGGAAGAAACGCCCTGGAAGTCCTTCCCAATGGTCCCCTAGGTAGCTGAAGCTGCCCCGGAAAGAGTGACTGATTCCTGATGGTTGGGGCAGCTCGTGTGGGCATAGAAAGAAACGCCCTGGAACTCCTTTCAAGGGGTCCCTCAAGAGCTGCAGCTGCCCCAGAAAGAGTGACTGATTCCCGCTTATTGTGGTGGCTCGCTTGGGCATGGAGGAAACGCCCCCAATGTCTTTTCTTGGGGTCCTGCAAGAGCCCAAGCTGCACCAGAAAGGGTGACTGATTCCCGCGTGTGGTTGGCGGCTCATGTGGGCATGGAAAGAAACGTCCTGGAACTCCTTTCAAGGGGTCCCTCGAGAGCTGCAGCTGCCCCAGAAGGAGCGACTGATTCCCGCTAAATGTGGCGGCTCATGCGGGCATAAAAAGAAATGCCCTGGAAGCCCTTCCCAAGGGGTCCCTCAAGAGCAGAAGCTGCCCCAGAAAGAGCGACTGATTCCCGCTAGTTGTTGGTGGCTCATGCGGGCATGGAAGAAATGCCCTGGAAGTCCTTCCCAATGGTCCCTTAAGTAGCTGAAGCTGCCCCAGAAAGAGCGACAAATTCCCGCTAGTTGTTGGTGGCTCATGCGGGCATGGAAGAAATGCCCTGGATGTCCTGTCCAAGGGGTCCCTTAAGAGCTGAAGCTGCCCCAGAAAGATGGACCGAATACCCTCTGATTGTGGTGGCTCATGTGGTCGTGGAAGAAACGCCCTGGAAATCCTTCCCAATGGTCCCTTGAGTAGCTGAAGCTGCCCCAGAAAGAGTGACTGATTCCTGCTGGTCGGGGCAGCTCGTGTGGGCATAGAAAGAAACGCCCTGGAAGTCCTTCCCAATGGTCCCTTAAGTAACTGAAGCTGCCCCAGAAAGAGTGACTGACTCCTGCTGGCTGGGGCAGCTCGTGTGGGCACAGAAAGAAACGGCCTGGAACTCCTTTCAAGGGCTCCCCCTCAAGCGCTGATTCCCGGTAGTTGTGGCGCCTCAAGCGTGACTCAGTCGATCTTAGGAAACGCCCTGGAAGCCCTTCGCAAGGGGTCCCTTAAGAGCTGACGCTGCCCCAGAAAGAGCGACTGATTCCCGCTAATTGTTGGTGGCCCATGCGGGCATGGAAGTCATGCCCTGGAAGCCCTTTCCAAGGGGTCCCTTAAGAGCTGAAGCTGCCCCAGAAAGAGCGACTAATTCCCGCTAATTGTTGGTGGCTCATGCGGGCATGGAAGAGACGCCCTGGAAGTCCTTCCCAATGGTCCCTTAAGTGGCTGAAGCTGCCCCAGAAAGAGTGACTGATTCCTGATGGTTGGGGCAGCTCGTGTGGGCATAGAAAGAAGCGCCCTGGAACTCCTTTCAAGGGGTCCCTCAAGAGCTGAAGCTGCCCCAGAAAGAGTGACTGATTCCCGCTAGCTGTTGGTGGCTCATGCGGGCATGGAAGAAACGCCCTGGATGTCCTTTCCAAGGGGTCCCTTAAGTGGCTGAAGCTGCCCCAGAAAGAGTGACTGATTCCTGATGGTTGGGGCAGCTCGTGTGGGCATAGAAAGAAGCGCCCTGGAACTCCTTTCAAGGGGTCCCTCAAGAGCTGAAGCTGCCCCAGAAAGAGTGACTGATTCCCGCTAGCTGTTGGTGGCTCATGCGGGCATGGAAGAAACGCCCTGGATGTCCTTTCCAAGGGGTCCCTTAAGTGGCTGAAGCTGCCCCAGAAAGAGTGACTGATTCCTGATGGTTGGGGCAGCTCGTGTGGGCATAGAAAGAAACGCCCTGGAACTCCTTTCAAGGGGTCCCTCGAGAGCTGCAGCTGCCCCAGAAGGAGCGACTGATTCCCGCTAAATGTGGCGGCTCATGCGGGCATAAAAAGAAATGCCCTGGAAGCCCTTTCCAAGGGGTCCCTCAAGAGCAGAAGCTGCCCCAGAAAGAGCGACTAATTCCCGCTAGTTGTTGGTGGCTCATGCGGGCATGGAAGAAATGCCCTGGAAGTCCTTCCCAATGGTCCCTTAAGTAGCTGAAGCTGCCCCAGAAAGAGCGACAAATTCCCGCTAGTGGTTGGTGGCTCATGCGGGCATGGAAGAAATGCCCTGGATGTCCTGTCCAAGGGGTCCCTTAAGGGCTGAAGCTGCCCCAGAAAGATGGACCGCATCCCTCTGATTGTGGTGGCTCATGTGGTCGTGGAAGAGACGCCCTGGAAATCCTTCCCAATGGTCCCTTGAGTAGCTGAAGCTGCCCCAGAAAGAGTGACTGATTCCTGCTGGTTGGGGCAGCTCGTGTGGGCATAGAAAGAAACGCCCTGGAAGTCCTTCCCAATGGTCCCTTAGGTAACTGAAGCTGCCCCAGAAAGAGTGACTGACTCCTGCTGGCTGGGGCAGCTCGTGTGGGCATAGAAAGAAACGGCCTGGAACTCCTTTCAAGGGGTCCCCCTCAAGCGCTGACTCCCGGTAAATGTGGCGGCTCAAGCGGGACTCAGTCGATCTTAGGCAACGCCCTGGAAGCCCTTCGCAAGGGGTCCCTTAAGAGCTGACGCTGCCCCAGAAAGAGCGACTGATTCCCGCTAATTGTTGGTGGCCCATGCGGGCATGGAAGTCATGCCCTGGAAGCCCTTTCCAAGGGGTCCCTTAAGAGCTGAAGCTGCCCCCAGAAAGAGCGACTGATTCCCGCTAATTGTTGGTGGCTCATGCGGGCATGGAAGAAACGCCCTGGAAGTCCTTCCCAATGGTCCCTTAAGTGGCTGAAGCTGCCCCAGAAAGAGTGACTGATTCCTGATGGTTGGGGCAGCTCGTGTGGGCATAGAAAGAAGCGCCCTGGAACTCCTTTCAAGGGGTCCCTCAAGAGCTGAAGCTGCCCCAGAAAGAGTGACTGATTCCCGCTTAATGGTTGCCGGCTCATGTGGGCACAGAAAGAAACGCCCTGGAACTCCTGTCCAAGGGGTCCCTCAAGAGCTGCAGCTGCCCCAGAGAGAGCGACTGATTCCCGCTAATTGTTGGTGGCTCATGCGGGCATGGAAGAAACGCCCTGGAAGCCCTTTCCAAGGGGTCCCTTAAGAGCTGAAGCTGCCCCGGAAAGAGCGACTAATTCCCGCTCGTTGTTGATGGCTCATGCGGGCATGGAAGGAATGCCCTGGAAGCCCTTTCCAAGGGGTCCCTTAAGAGCTGAAGCTGCCCCAGAAAGAGCGACTAATTCCCGCTAGCTGTTGGTGGCTCATGCGGGCATGGAAGAAATGCCCTGGACGTCCTTTCCAAGGGGTCCCTTAAGAGCTGAAGCTGCCCCAGAAAGGTGGACCGAATCCCTCTGGTTGTGGTGGCTCATGTGGTCATGGAAGAGACGCCCTGGAAGTCCTTCCCAATGGTCCCTTAAGTAGCTGAAGCTGCCCCAGAAAGAGTGACTGATGCCTGCTGGTTGGGGCAGCTCGTGTGGGCATAGAAAGAAACGCCCTGGAAGTCCTTCCCAATGGTCCCTTAAGTGACTGAAGCTGCCCCAGAAAGAGTGACTGATTCCTGCTGGTTGGGGCAGCTCGTGGGGGCATAGAAAGAAACGGCCTGGAACTCCTTTCAAGGGGTCCCTCAAGAGCTGAAGCTGCCCCAGAAAGAGCGACAAATTCCCGCTAGTTGTTGGTGGCTCATGCGGGCATGGAAGAAATGCCCTGGATGTCCTTTCCAAGGGGTCCCTTAAGAGCTGAATCTGCCCCAGAAAGATGGACCGAATCCCTCTGATTGTGGTGGCTCATGTGGTCATGGAAGAGACGCCCTGGAACTCCTTCCCAATGGTCCCTTAAGTAGCTGAAGCTGCCCCAGAAAGAGTGACTGATGCCTGCTGGTTGGGGCAGCTCGTGTGGGCATAGAAAGAAACGCCCTGGAAGTCCTTCCCAATGGTCCCTTAAGTGACTGAAGCTGCCCCAGAAAGAGTGACTGATTCCTGCTGGTTGGGGCAGCTCGTGTGGGCATAGAAAGAAACGGCCTGGAACTCCTTTCAAGGGGTCCCTCAAGAGCTGAAGCTGCCCCAGAAAGAGCGACAAACTCCCGCTAGTTGTTGGTGGCTCATGCGGGCATGGAAGAAACGCCCTGGATGTCCTTTCCAAGGGGTCCCTTAAGAGCTGAAGCTGCCCCAGAAAGATGGACCGAATCCCTCTGATTGTGGTGGCTCATGTGGTCATGGAAGAGACGCCCTGGAAGTCCTTCCCAATGGTCCCTTAAGTAGCTGAAGCTGCCCCAGAAAGAGTGACTGATGCCTGCTGGTTGGGGCAGCTCGTGTGGGCATAGAAAGAAACGCCCTGGAAGTCCTTCCCAATGGTCCCTTAAGTGACTGAAGCTGCCCCAGAAAGAGTGACTGATTCCTGCTGGTTGGGGCAGCTCGTGTGGGCATAGAAAGAAACGCCCTGGAACTCCTTTCAAGGGGTCCCTCAAGAGCTGAAGCTGCCCCAGAAAGAGTGACTGATTCCCGCTAATGGTTGCCGGCTCATGTGGGCATAGAAAGAAACGCCCTGGAACTCCTTTCCAAGGGGTCCCTCAAGAGCTGCAGCTGCCCCAGAAAGAGTGACTGATTCCCGCTAATTGTTGGTGGCTCATGCGGGCATGGAAGAAATGCCCTGGAAGCCCTTTCCAAGGGGTCCCTTAAGAGCTGAAGCTGCCCCAGAAAGAGCGACTGAATGCCCAAACGAGCCACCACAATAAGCGGGACTTAGTCACTCTTTCTGGGGCAGCTGCAGCTCTTGGCTACACAGAGTTGGTCGAAAAACTCTCTAAAACAGGGGCTTTTCAAGTAGCCCCGCTGGGCACCAGCGGCCCATAGTTGCGCTCTTTGCCGTATTCAAGTTTGGAGTTTGTTGTTTGGGCACCAACGGCTCTTAGTTAAGCCTAAAAGGTTCTGTCTGTCTGTCTGTCTGTCTGTCTGTCTGTCTGTCTGTCTGTCTGTCTGCCTGTCTGCCTGTCTGTCTGCCTGTCTGTCTGCCTGCCTGCCTGTCTGTCTGTCTGTCTGTCTGTCTGTCTGTCTGTCTGTCTGTCTGCCTGTCTGTCTGTCTGCCTGTCTGTCTGTCTGTCTGCCTGTCTGTCTGTCTGTCTGTCAGCAAATGTGCCGGAAGGTTTAGGGTTAAAAATTAGTACATGTTCTGCATGCCATCACTGTTTTAAATGTGCCGTAGATTGCCGCTCCTACTGCTGACAGTTTGTGAACATCGCTTCTCGGCCTTTTGGCTAAGATCAAGTGTAGTATCTGTTCTTATCAGTTTAATATCTGATACGTGTCCTATCCGGGCACTATATATTAAATTGATTTTTGCAGCTGGGAGATGGATTAGGGGCTTGCTCCACCCACTCCACGCATCGACCTGGTATTGCAGTACTTCCGGGAATGGTGCACTCCTAATACAGTGAACAACGGAATTATTTTGGATGCGGACGTATATACTTCTTTATGTCAAGGGACCTGTTTTAGGTGCGTATTTAGACAGCGAGCATGAACAACATGCGCACAGGAGTGTAGGATCACCATAGTCCAATCCGTGAGCCATGATGCGTTTTATGATGGATTAGTGGTGGCAAAGACAGAGCTTCAAAACAAGAAAATCCATCAGAACTGAACTTTTCAATTTTGAAAAACGGCAATGTATGAAATTCCTTGCCTTGGCCGCCAGACTCAAGTCCCCTACCGGGTACGGAGGACAGAGCCGGGGTCCAAATAAGCAACCCCCCCCCCCCCCCCCCCCCCCCCGTTTCACGCCCACCCCCAGTCAGGACCCAAGTCCAGCCGGGGGATGGTGGGTCTGGAGAGCTGTGCAAAGGTTTTGAAAAATGGCAATGTATGAAACTGCCGCTCCCGTCGCGTTCACCCAGGGTCCAAAGCACCTGCCGGTGCCCGCCGGGCGGCCCCTACTCCCGGCCTACGAGTTGGGACGTCCCGCGCCTGGAGGTACATGCCCTTTGGGGCACCAACGGCACGGAAGACTGGCGCCTGCGGTTAACGAGAAGTCAATGTTCCCGGGCTTAAGTTTGGGGTGTCCGGGAATTGCTGGAGAACAGGTGTCCTTCCAGGGTCCCCCACAGCTGCTCATGCTTGCCCCCAGGAGAGGGTGAAGATTTCCCAGCCACAGTCAAGGCCAGTCCGGGCATGGAGAAACGCTCCGGAAGGGGGGGCCCTTAAGAGCTTAAGCGTACCCCCCAGAAAGTGTGCCTGATTCCCGGCCAAGCTGGACTTGAAGACACGCTCCGGACGTCCTTCCTTTCTATGGGAGCCTTGGGAGCCGAAACATACCCCGGAGAGGGTGACTGATTGCGGGCCAAGCTGGATGGAGCCGGAGCTTGCCCCGGAAGGGGTGAGGGTCTCCGGGGAGAGGGGGTCTGGGGCGTCTGGCTTAGGGGGGGGGGGGGGGGGGGGGGGGGGGGGTCGTGGAAGGCAAGGGCACCAGCGCCCAATGAGCCTTGATTTGGGCCCCTGAAGGGGTGAGAGTCCCTGGGCAGAGGGGGTCTGGCTTAGGTGGGGGTCGTGGAAGTTAAGGGCACCAGGGCCCAATGAGCCTTGATTTGGGCCCCGGAAGGGGTGAGGGTCCCTGGGCAGAGGCGGTCTGGCTTAGGTGGGAGTGGGGGTCGTGGAAGTCAAGGGCAGCAGGGCCCTCTGAGCCTTGATTTGGGCCCCGGAAGGGGTGAGGGTCCCTGGGCAGAGGGGGTCTGGCTTAGGTGGGGGTGGGGGTCGTGGAAGTCAAGGGCACCAGGGCCCTCTGAGCCTTGATTTGGGCCCCGGAAGGGGTGAGGGTCCCTGGGCAGAGGGGGTCTGGCTTGGGTGGGGGTGGGGGTCGTGGAAGTCAAAGGCACCAGGGCCCTCTGAGCCTTGATTTTGGCCCCGGAAGGGGTGAGGGTTCCTGGGCAGAGGGGGTCTGGCTTAGGTGGGGGTGGGGGTCGTGGAAGAGACCGGGGGTCTCTGAAACGCCAAAGTCGGTTAGGGGGGATGGTAGGTCTTTCTAGCAAGCGCCTGAAACGACCAAGGTCCGGTAGGGAGATGGCTGGTCTGACCGGTGGGCGGAAGCAACGCGGTGACAAACCTCACTGGTGCATTGGCTTAGACCCAGGCCCAAGCTCGCCAGGCCATGCCCGACAGGAGACCACCTTTCCCGGCATACGTGCCGGGACGTCCCGCGCCCGAGACCAATTGTCTCTGACCTGCCATCGAGATTTTGGTGAAGGTGTGATTATGTCCACTTAGTGTCTGGCGATCTTGCGCTCAGACCACTCTACTGGCCGATAGGAGCTCGTGTTGCCCCAAGGGTAGGTCCCCACCCGGCCCCCACCCTTGGCCCTTATGGTGTCCAAGGTTGGGTCAGCCTCTATGGGTGCGGATGACTCCTTCCCTGCTTTGGGGCGTGCTTTCAGGGAGGCCAGGGCGGGGTGTCCCACCGCACACAACCCCCGCCCCCTTCCCGCCTCTATCTGTGGGAGAAAGAACTCAGATGACCCGTCCGGTTTTGACCTAGAGCATGCCCGCTGCTTAGCCCGTCTGCCCACCCGCCCGATTCCCTGGGTTTTATCCCCCCCCACTGATTCTCGGCCCGTGCACCCCCTGCCCCCTCGCCTGGGTCTGGGGATGTTTGGTGGGCTCGGTTAAGAGTCTTCTGGCGTGGAGGGAAACGAGCCCCAGGGGCAGTGTGGGGTTACCGTCTGGCGCAGACTCCCCCCCCCCCCCCTAAACCCTGTGTGTGTGCGCGCGCCTACTGCCGCCCGTCCGTCCATCCGCCTGCTAGCCCGCCCACCCCCCTGGGGTTTATCCTCGCTGACTCTCCCCCATCCCCCCCCCCGCTCCCCTGCCCCCGGTGGGTGGGTGGGGGTTGGTTGGTGGGGCTTGGAGTGCCGGTGGGGTGAAACAAGCCTGGGGGGGCAGTGGTGCAGGGCTAAGGGTCTGCCAGGATACCCAGCCCCTGTGTGTGTGCACGGGTGTAGAGCCGCCCGTCAATCCGTCCATCCTCCTGCAAATCTAGGTTCTAGGTTGGCTGCCCGAAACGGTGCGTGTCTGATGAGACTCATACGATCTCCTTGATGAAAGGGGGTAAGAGGAAAATGAAAACCCGTGCAAAAGCTCCCACGGCTAGGCGCAGTTAAAGCTGCCCGAAACGGTGCGTGTCTGATGGGAGAGACTTAAGCATAACTCCCACCAAAAGCTGAACAACCTCTAAAATGGGCATTTGAAAACCCCGGTTGGCTAAAAGGATCTGAAGGCATGGCCTTACACCCCCAGCAGTGGTGGTGTCGGCCCCTTTAAGAGTAGGGCTTCCAGGTGGTGGAAACACGGACCTTCCTCCTTTCCACTCTGGGGCACCAACGGCTCTTGGTTAAACGAGCAAAGCCAGTGCGCCCGCCTCCCCCAGGCCTCCCCCAGACAGTAGTCTGGGGGAGGCGGGCGCACTGGCTTTGCTCGTTTAACCAAGAGCCGTTGCACAGGGGCTGGGTATCCTGGCAGACCCTTAGCCCTGCACCACTGCCCCCCCAGGCTTGTTTCACCCCAAGAGCCGTTGGTGCCCCAGAGCGGAAAGCATTTTCCGCTCTGGAGCACCAACGGCTCTTGCTAAGTTAAATCATTCTTGGTGTGTTTGTTCCAACCGGTCTAACTCTGTCCCAGACAGCCTAGAGTCCAAGCCAGATACCCGGCAGCAGTGGCGTTTCTATGGATTTCTGACAGCTTACCTGACCTCCATCTCAGGCCACCGCTGTGGCGTCTCCTAGAATCTGACAATCCAGGAGGTGGAAGAGGCCGCCAGAAGCCCAGACGAGTCTGCCTTTGTCATTAATGTGAGTGTGGCTCCTTAGCTCTGCGGGTGGGGGCCACCCGTAGTATGCACTCACTCACCTTCTCTCTGCTTTGTTCTATGGCTAGATCACCACCCAGAAAACAAACAGAGCCTTTGGTGCAGCTCAGCTGTCACTCAATAAGGAAGAATACAGCTGCTTCCGGAGGTTCTTGGAGCTGCGGGCTAGTTTTTTACTAGCAGAGCCTCTTCTTGCCGGACCCTAAACAAATATTTCCAATCTGCGTGGACCAGCATGGGGCTTCCCGGGAAGCCCACCTTTACTGACGTCCGGACAGCCATAGCAACGCATGTGAGTATGATGTATGTAACGCCCCTGTAGCCACATGACTGTCAGCGGCTTTGACCCTAAAAAGGTCCTGTCTGTCTGTCTCTGATGCAGGCAAAGAATGCACATTCTTCAGAGGATCGGAGGAAGGTGGCGCAGTTTATGTGCCATGACACTTCAACTTCAGATAAATTCTACGCACTTCACCTCGGCCCTCTGCAAGCACGTGAGCACCGCAGACTCTTCGAGAGGGCTTTGGTGGTGGAGGAGGAGGAGGAGGCGGCGGCGGCGGCCGCGGGCAGAGAAAGCCAACCAAAGAAGGGGCGCAAGAGGGCAGAGAGTCCTGGGTCACCCCTCGTAAGTCAGTTCCTCTTTGGCTAGCCAAAGCATAATTGTGAACAGCAGGGCATGTGGTGATGGTTAACTGGCCTTACTGTGTACCCTTTACAGGAGGGAACCAGCAGGAGGACGCTGCCATGGCAAGGGAAAAACCAGGGGACACGCCCGCTCGAACCAACAGAAGACTCTGAATCTTCCTGAAAAATAAATATATTATTTTCTAAAACAATAAAAGATCATATGGTCTTCGCTATGCAGTGTCTTTATTATTACTGTATCTGTGTGTTAAAAATGGCTTCAATCGGGACGAATGATCCCTGTCAAGTGTGTTGAAAGTGACGCGTTCGACACCCGGGTCCAGGTACATCCTTGGTTAAGTGGCAACTGGGACAACTGAGCCCTGTATCGTGTGTTAAAGGTGTTTTGTGGGACACCAGGGTCCAGGTTCAGCCTTGCCTAATAACCCATAGGGAGAAATTATCCATTTTGCAGCACAAGAAGGTGCTAGGCTGAACGTGGCCGTCCAGGTCTGCGCCTGGTTTGAACGGCCATATGGCCTGTGATCCAACTCTGGGTATTAGCAAGTGTCTCCCGGGACAGCTCTGTCCTTTGAGCTGCATAAAGAAGCCAGCCGAGGGCTGCCCCAGAGTGGGGCTTGACTTCTGTGAGGTAAGGCGTTTTTTTTAGTATTGATTGGCTTTTATTGTAGTTTTAGTGGTTTTAGTGTGTTTAAAGCTGTTGGTGCCTCCACCATGTCGGCTGCTCGTGCCGGCGTGAGGAGGCACCACAGCATACGTTTTTTACTTAATGTTAAAAATGGTAAGCCCCTGGAGAGGTCCAGATTGGACTTCTCCAGGAGGCTGATACAAAAAACCCTAAATTTTAGACCCGATGAACTGAATTGTATAGTGACTCTGCCTCTGGGAAAAGGATTTGATGTTAGTTTTAGAAGTGCTTCTCTCCTTAATGACTTCTGGAAAAGGTTTGACATGGTTAAAACCCAGTTTTCCATGTTCACTGTGGAAAAACTTTCCGACAACACACTTAAAACTGTGATTGTCAGAATGTTTAATGAAACAGTGACTAGAGATGACATTTGTGTGTGGCTGGGTAGATATTGCACTGTTCGAGGCCAACCAGTCAAGGTTCTAGATGAGGATGGCATCTGGAATTGCTCCTGGCGGATTCCCTTTAAACAATGGGAAGATGCCGGGGGCTTCCAGGGCCTGAGACATCTGCCCTCTATGATTGTGCTTGGAGAGAACAGGGGCTACATCCATTATCAGGGGATGCCCAAATTGTGCAGAAAATGTGGAAAAATTGGGCATCTCGCTGAAGCATGCCAGGAGTTAATCTGTGGGAAGTGCAGAGAAATTGGTCACAGTTTTGAGCAGTGCACCAATGGCAGGCGTTGCAATCTCTGTGGTGAAACAACCCATCTCTGCAGAGACTGCCCAAAAAGCTTTGCAAACAAGCTTAAAAGTCACAAAATGGAGCCTGAGGTTTTGGCGGGAACTGACATCACCCAGCCAGCCTCAGAGCTCAACAGGCACGGAGAAGGTGGGGCGGCCCCGGGGACGGAGTTACAGTCGGTGGAGGTGGGGAGAGAGGAGGCAAATGAACAAATAGGAATGGAGAAGGGAGAGGAAACAGCCTCCTCTCTCCTTACCATCTCTGAGGTGAGTGTAGCATCAAGTGGCAGTGATGCTTCACTCCCTAATCCTCAGGTGCAGAAAAGACCTGCAGACTCTCCTCTGTTTGATGCAGAGAAGAAACTGAGGGTGGCCCGTGGTTCAGTAATGAACGATCTGAACCACGAATGGCCACTCGTCTCCAAATGAGGTCTCATTCCTGCACGTTAAGCTTACATCATCATCGCCTTAGAAACCACAAGAGGTACTCTCTGTGGCCTCTGAGGTGACAGACACTTCCTCTAATTCCTCTCCCGATTCCCATGGGGAAGTGTTACAAGTGAGTTTTAAAGGATTTTATTGGCTTTTAAACCAGCGTGATCGGTAAGTTTATCCTCCTTTAAATTGTCTCTTTTAATAAATGTTCATGTTTTTTATCCATAAACTGCTCATCAAATCAAATCAAATCACTTTTATTGTCACATCATCAGCAGCACGTGTGCTATGATGAGTGAAAAGCTTAGGTGCTGGCTCCAGACAGTGCAAAATACAGACAGTGTAAATACAACGACAGTGCAAAATACAGACAGTGCAGATACAACGACAGTGCAAAATACAGACAGTGCAAAATACAGACAGTGCAAAATACAGACAGTGCAGTATACAACAACATACTCACAAAAAACAAGACAATGTAAAATTGGCAGTGTTGACAGCGATACGTAGGCAGTATTGTTTTAAGTATGGATTTGTTAAAGTGCAGTGCATGCTACATCTTGACGGTGTGCAGTGTGGGGTATGGAAGAGTTTGTGTGGGGTGTGTTAAGTGTTCATCAGCCTGATAGTCTGAGGGAAGAAACTTTCCTTCAGTCGGCTGGTGCATGACCGGATGCTGCGGAACCTTCTGCCTGAGGGTAGCAGAGAGAAAAGTCTATGGCTTGGGTGGCTGGAGTCGCTGATGATTCTCTTGGCTTTCCTCATGCACCTCCTGGTGTAGATGTCCTGGAGGGAGGGAAGCTCACCTCCTACTACACGTCCAGCGGTACGCACTATCCTATGTAGACCTTTGCGATTGCTGCTGGTGCTGCTTCCGTACCAGGTGGTGATGCAGCCAGTGAGGATGCTCTCCACAGTGCAGGTGTAGAACTAGCGGAGGATGTGGGGGCTCATTCCAAACCTCCTGAGACGTCTGAGGAAGAAGAGACGTTGTTGTGCCTTCCTCAGCACTGCGTCTGTGTGGGCAGTCCATGTCAGATCCTCAGCGATGTGTACTCCAAGAAACTTGAAAGTGCTGACTCTCTCCACTGGTGTCCCGTTGATGGTGATGGGAGTGTGTTCTCTCTTCTCTCTCCTGAAATCCACCACCAGCTCCTTGGTTTTGCTGATGTTGAGTGAGAGGTGGTTTTCCTGACACCACTGCATCAGAGCGTGCACCTCCTCTCTGTAGGCCGTCTCATCATTATCGGTGATTAGGCCCACCACCGTTGTGTCATCAGCAAATTTAACGATGACATTGCGGCTGTGTTTGGATGTACAGTCATGTGTGTACAGGGAGTACAGGAGTGGGCTGAGAACACAGCCCTGTGGAGCACCAGTGTTGAGGATCAGTGTGGATGAGGTGATGTTGTTCATTCTGACCACCTGGCGTCTGCTTGACAGGAAGTCCAGGATCCAGTTGCACAGAGAGCTGTGTAGGCCCAGAGCCTGGAGCTTCACCACCAGCTTGGCAGGCACTATGGTGTTGAATGCTGAGCTGTAGTCCACAAACAGCATTCTCACATATGTGTTTTTGTTTTCCAGGTGAGACAGAGCAGTGTGCAAGGTGAAAGCAATAGCATCATCGGTGGAACGGTTGTTTCTGTATGCAAATTGCAGAGGGTCAGTGTTAGCGGGCAGTACAGAGCAGATGTGGTTTTTAATCAGCTTCACAAAGCACTTGCTGAAGATGGGTGTCAGTGCAACCGGACGCCAGTCATTCAAGCATGTGGTTTTAGCTGATTTCGGTATTGGCACAATAGTAGCTGTCTTAAAGCATGTAGGAACCACAGACCGAGAGAGCGAGAGGTTAAAGATGTCCGTGAAAACCCCCGCTAGCTGGTGTGCGCATGCTTTAAGTACACGTCCAGGGATGCCATCTGGGCCCGTAGCTTTTCGGATGTTCACGCGACGGAAAGATCTCATTACATCCGCTACAGAAACAGAGAGTGTGCTGGCGGTTTCTGTGTCGGCCGCGGGAGCGCGCTGTGTGTGTGCGCTGTCCTGGGCTTCAGAGCGGGCGCGCTGTGTATGTGCGCTGTCCTGGGCTTCAGAGCAAGCGCGCTGTGTATGTGCGCTGTTCTGCACTTCAAAGCGGGCGTAGAACGAGTTGAGCTCGTCCGGGAGAGACGCAGCAATGTTCACAGTGGCGGGTTTGTTACTTTTAAAGTCCGTGATGTAATTAAGTCCCTGCCACATGCTCCTTGCGTTATTGGTGTTAAATTGACCCTCTACCTTGTTTTTGTATTGACGTTTTGCTGCTTTGATCGTTTTCCTGAGGTTGTAGTTTGCTTGTTTTAGTTCCTCAGCATTTCTGGATTTATAGGCGGAAGTTCGCACTGATAGGGCTGTTCGAACTTCGCGATTGATCCATGGTTTTTGGTTAGGGTAGATACGGACAGTTTTAGTTGGGACTGCGTCTTCTATGCACTTTCTGATGAAGCACATAACTGTGTCTGAGTACACTTCGATGTCGTCATCAGAAGCTGCTCGGAACACCTCCAGTCAACGTCATCAAAACAGTCTTGAAGTATGGAATCCGATTGGTCTGACCAGCTCTGAAACGTCCTGACGGTGGGAGGTTCCCGTTTCAGTTTCTGCCTGTAAGCAGGCAAGAGCAGAACAGAAGAGTGATCTGATTTGCCAAATGGTGGGCGGGGGAGGGATTTGTAAGCATCACGGAACGGAGAGTAGCAGTGGTCCAAAATACGATTCCCACGTGTGTTTGTGGTGATATGTTGAAAGTATTTTGGAGCGATTTTCCTGAGGTTGGCGTTGTTAAAGTCCCCTGTAACAATAAACGCTGCCTCCGGGTGTGCGGTTTCCTGCTCGTTTATGCTCCCATACAGTTCCCTGAGCGCCTGCTCTGTGTTGGCTTGAGGATGAATGTAGACAGCCGTAATAATCACCGATGTGAATTCCCTTGGTAGCCAGTATGGTCGACACCGAAGCATAAGGTATTCCAGATCAGGAGAACAAAATGATCTAACTGAGTGTATGTTTCTCTCATCACACCATAAGTTGTTAATAAAGAAACAAACACCTCCTCCTTTGCTTTTCCCTGTGAGTTCCTTCGTTCTATCCGCGCGGTGCAAGGAGAACCCCGAAAGTTCAGCAGCTGTGTCTGGTACCTCCGCAGATAGCCAGGTTTCTGTAAGACAGATAATGCAGCAGTTTCTTGTTTCCCATTGGAAGGAAATGCGCGCCCGTAGCTCGCAAAGTTTGTTGTCCAGTGACTGAACGTTAGCCAGCAGAATGGTGGGGAGCGGAGGTCGAAGTCCACGGCGTCGTAGTCTGACCAGAACGCCAGCTCTTTTCCCTCTTTTTCGGCTTCGTTTGCGGCGCCGTGTCGGTTGTGTGGTCCAGACAAAGGGCTCTGTTGTTGTGTTTGTAAACAGAGTGTCGTTGAGGAACTCAAAGTCCGGTCTTCGGTGTGCGACGAGGGAGCCAATTTCCCGAAGTGTGTGTTTGTCGTAGGCAATAAGAGTGTGTACATCCAGCACGAAAAACAACAAAAATACAAGAAAAACATACAAAACGCAACGAAGTTTGCTGGGAGCTCGCAACACAGCAGCCATGCTCTGCGCCATCCTGATGAAGACCATGTAGGTCGAAACGTTGTGTGTGAGTGTTAGCCTATTAAAGACTTTTTGAGAGCTAAAGTGGCAGTGTTGCCGATTTTTTGATCTTTTGCTATAGTTTCACTCTTACACAAAAAAAACGACAAGACTGACCTAAAGAATTGGAGACCGATTACGCTTTTCAATTTCGATTGTAAGCTTTTTACTAAAATTTTAGCAACACGCATGTCAATGGTTTAAGAGGACGTAATTCACCCGGATCAAGCTTGTGCTGTGCCCGGGAGGAAGATCACGGACAGCCTGGTATTGATTAGAGATGCCATCTGTTATGCGAGAGACAGAAATAATCGGCTAGTAGTCTTAAATTTAGATTTTGAAAAGGCATTCGACCGAATCTCGCACCAGTTCCTTTTTAAGGTTCTGGAGAAAATGGGCTTTCCAGGGAGGTTCATAAAGTGGGTGGGACTGCTATATAAAGGCTTGAATAGCAAGATTATGGTAAATGGGCATTTAACTAAAGCTGTTAATATTCACAGCGGCGTCCGTCAAGGGTGTCCTTTATCCCCGCTCTTGTATGTGGCTTGTATTGAGCCACTGGCACAGATCTTGAGAAGGGACAAATGGATTAAAGGTTTTAACGTGCCTGGCACAGGGGGGTTAACAGCCACCTGTGTCCTATACATGTGTCCTAGATTCTTCCTTTAAACCTGGAGAGGGCGGTGTTCTACTTCGTGTGGGGGTCCAAATGGGATAGAGTGAAGAGGGAGGGCTTTAAGAAAAGGAAAGAAAATGGTAGAAAAGGCCTCCCCGACCCCCACCTGTTTTTAGCAAGCCGTTTCACCGCCCTGCACTTCAGATATGCGGTGACCCCATCCAGAGAAAACAAGGCGGCAGCAATGGTGCGATTCTGGATGGGGTCATACCTACGGCATCTAAAGATCACACCCGCAGATCTGAAGTGCCCAGTGGCTTTTAACCTACCCAAAGAATATGCTTTTATTAAGAAATTTTTAAAGAAACATTTTTTAGAACAGGAAGATGCCACTGTTTTAACTAACCACAAATCTTTGGTCTCTCTTGTTCAGGACCAGGGAGCCAGCGAGCCGAGTTCCAGGCCTTTCACTTGACGAGGCCACAGAAGTGTGGAGGAACGCAGCCCATCCGGCTCTCCAGAACAGGCACAAAGATTTGGTGTGGATGGTCGCTCATGAGGTCCTCCCGGTCAGGGCGGTTATGCACTCCAGAGGCATGGCCACAAATTCAACGTGCCCAAGGCCGGGGTGTGATGCCCCGGAAACAGTAAGACATCTGCTCTGGGAGTGCGGCGCTGCGCGGGACCTGTGGGCCGCGACCGGTCCCCTGGTTTACCCGTGCCTGCCAGCAGGTGGGGTCCAGATGACTTACAAGCTCGCTATCCTTGGGGTGGGCTGGAGCTCGAGGGGAGTAACCACTCAAGGATTTCACCTCGCTCTGGCCTGCCCTGACAGCTGTACAGGATGTTTCCTGGACCGCCAGAAACCTGCTGGTGGGGAAACCCGTTACGGTGCCCCTCCACGCCCGCGAGCGGATGGTGATATCCATGCTGCAGGGGCGCCGGGCGTCGTTATTCGGATGTGGGGGGCGGGGTCACACGCAGAAGGTCCCGGCCGCCACCGTACTTGGCTGCCCGTAGATGCACCCTCACCACTCTGGCTACGGGATAATGTGATTAAAACGTGTCAATAAAATTTTTCGAAAGAAAAAAATCTGTTCTTATCAGTTTAATATCTGATACGTGTCCTATCCGGGCACTATATATTAAATTGATTTTTGCAGCTGGGAGATGGATTAGGGGCTTGCTCCACCCACTCCACGCATCGACCTGGTATTGCAGTACTTCCGGGAATGGTGCACTCCTAATACAGTGAACAACGGAATTATTTTGGATGCGGACGTATATACTTCTTTATGTCAAGGGACCTGTTTTAGGTGCGTATTTAGACAGCGAGCATGAACAACATGCGCACAGGAGTGTAGGATCACCATAGTCCAATCCGTGAGCCATGATGCGTTTTATGATGGATTAGTGGTGGCAAAGACAGAGCTTCAAAACAAGAAAATCCATCAGAACTGAACTTTTCAATTTTGAAAAACGGCAATGTATGAAATTCTTGCCTTGGCCGCCAGACTCAAGTCCCCTACCGGGTACGGAGGACAGAGCCGGGGTCCAAATAAGCAACCCCCCCCCCCCCCCCCCCGTTTCACGCCCACCCCCAGTCAGGACCCAAGTCCAGCCGGGGGATGGTGGGTCTGGAGAGCTGTGCAAAGGTTTTGAAAAATGGCAATGTATGAAACTGCCGCTCCCGTCGCGTTCACCCAGGGTCCAAAGCACCTGCCGGTGCCCGCCGGGCGGCCCCTACTCCCGGCCTACGAGTTGGGACGTCCCGCGCCTGGAGGTACATGCCCTTTGGGGCACCAACGGCACGGAAGACTGGCGCCTGCGGTTAACGAGAAGTCAATGTTCCCGGGCTTAAGTTTGGGGTGTCCGGGAATTGCTGGAGAACAGGTGTCCTTCCAGGGTCCCCCACAGCTGCTCATGCTTGCCCCCAGGAGAGGGTGAAGATTTCCCAGCCACAGTCAAGGCCAGTCCGGGCATGGAGAAACGCTCCGGAAGGGGGGCCCTTAAGAGCTTAAGCGTACCCCCCAGAAAGTGTGCCTGATTCCCGGCCAAGCTGGACTTGAAGACACGCTCCGGACGTCCTTCCCATGGGAGCCTTGGGAGCCGAAACATACCCCGGAGAGGGTGACTGATTGCGGGATAAGCTGGATGGGAAGAAACACTCCAGAAGTCCTTCCCGTGGGAGGGGCGCCTTGAGAGCTGAGTCTGACCCCGGAAAGGGTGACGGTTTCCCACTAAGTGTGGGCATGGAAGTCCTTCCAGGGCGCTTTTCAGAGATGACACATACCCCAGAAAGAGTGACCCCCCTGACTGTTGGCGGCTCAAGCGGGCATGGAAGAAACGCCCTGGAAAGTTCTTTCCAAGGGGTCCCTCAGGAGCTGAAGCTGCCCCAGAAAGATCGACCGAATCCCGCTAATTGTGGTGGCTCATGTGGGCATGGAAGAAACGCCCTGGAAGTCCTTCCCAATTGGTCCCTTAAGTAGCTGAAGCTGCCCCAGAAAGAGTGA
Source organism: Danio kyathit (assembly GCA_903798195.1). Lineage (NCBI taxonomy): Eukaryota > Metazoa > Chordata > Actinopteri > Cypriniformes > Danionidae > Danio > Danio kyathit. The sequence continues at coordinate 16,537,826 of LR812520.1, forward strand.
CTGATTCCTGATGGTTGGGGCAACTCGTGTGGGCATAGAAAGAAACGCCCTGGAACTCCTTTCCAAGGGGTCCCTCAAGAGCTGCAGCTGCCCCAGAAAGAGTGACTGATTCCCGCTTATTGTGGTGGCTCGTTTGGGCATGGAGGAAAAGCCCAGAATATCTTTTCTTGGGGTCCTGCAAGAGCCCAAGCTGCACCAGAAAGGGTGACTGATTCCCGCGAATTGTTGGCGGCTCATGTGGGCATGGAAGAAACGCTCTGGAAGTCTTTTCTCGAGGTCCTTCAAGAGCTGAAGCTGCCCCAGAAAGAGTGACTGATTCCCGCTAATGGTTGGCGGCTCATGTGGGCATAGAAAGAAACGCCCTGGAACTCCTTTCAAGTGGTCCCTCAAGAGCTGCAGCTGCCCCAGAAAGAGTGACTGATTCCCGCTAAATGTGGCGGCTCAAGCGGGACTCAGTCGATCTTAAGAAACGCCCTGGAAGCCCTTCGCAAGGGGTCCCTTAAGAGCTGACGCTGCCCCAGAAAGAGTGACTAATTCCAGCTAATTGTTGGTGGCTCATGCGGGCATGGAAGAAATGCCCTGGAAGCCCTTTCCAAGGGGTCCCTTAAGAGCTGAAGCTGCCCCAGAAAGAGCGACTAATTCCCGCTAGTTGTTGGTGGCTCATGCGAGCATGGAAGAAATGAACCGGAAGCTCTTCGCAAGGGGTCCCTTAAGAGCTGACGCTGCCCCAGAAAGAGTGACTAATTCCCGCTAATTGTTATTGGCTCATGCGGGCATGGAAGAAATGCCCTGGAAGTCCTTTCCAAGGGGTCCCTTAAGAGCTGAAGCTGCCCCAGAAAGATCGACCGAATCCCTCTGATTGGGGTGGCTCATGTGGGCATGGAAGAAACGCCCTGGAAATCCTTCCTAATGGTCCCTTGAGTAGCTGAAGCTGCCCCAGAAAGAGTGACTGATTCCTGCTGGTTGGGGCAGCTCGTGTGGGCATAGAAAGAAACACCCTGGAAGTCCTTCCCAATGGTCCCTTAAGTAACTGAAGCTGCCCCAGAAAAAATGACTGATTCCTGCTGGTTGGGGCAGCTCATGTGGGCATAGAAAGAAACGGCCTGTAACTCATTTCAAGGGGTCCCTCAAGAGCTGATTCCCGGTAAATGTGGCGGCTCAAGCGGGACTCAGTCGATCTTAAGAAACGCCCTGGAAGCCCTTCGCAAGGGTTCCCTTAAGAGCTGACGCTGCCCCAGAAAGAGCGACTAATTCCCGCTAATTGTTGGTGGCCCATGCAGGCATGGAAGAAATGCCCTGGAAGCCCTTTCCAAGGGGTCCCTTAAGAGCTGAAGCTGCCTCAGAAAGAGTGACTAATTCCCGCTAATTGTTGGTGGCTCATGCGGGCATGAAAGAAATGCCCTGGAAGTCCTTTCCAAGGGGTCCCTTAAGAGCTGAAGCTGCCCCAGAAAGAGTGACTGATTCCTGCTGGTTGGGGCAGCTCGTGTGGGCATAGAAAGAAACGCCCTGGAAGTCCTTCCCTTGCAGGGCACACGCAATCCACAGCAATTCAAATTTCAAACGACAACAGCTTTCTTTCGCTTGATTTGCTGGACCATTTCAACCAACTTTACAAATGTGCAATACCACCATCTATCGTGTGGAGTACAGAGCTGCGTCCATTTTACTTAACTGATCAGATCTGGCTTGTTCTACCGTAAGATATAGATAAGATATTATATATAAGAAATATTATAGCATATTTATTTTTAACTTAAAATAAAAAGGCAGTAAGTCTACAATCAATGCACAGGGACCATTTCCTCAGAACCTGATAAAGACACCGCTCCTTCAGTGATAAAGGGTGCATAATCAACAGAACTGTTTACCTTTTGGTCATACAGTTTATCACAGGAATAAGATAAATGACTAGCACTTTCTGTGAATGTGTCATCTACAATCGATGAAGCGACCAGAGAAACAGGTTTTAAATATTTCTCTTTCTTTTTAATAACAGGGCAGTCAGATATTTTATGGCCAGGCTTTTTGCAATAAAAGCAGACCAGGTCTCTTGAAACAGTGGTCTTTCCAAGATTACTAACAGCAGGTGCCCTAATATTTTGTCCAAACACAGCAGGCTTTTGTTTAACTTGAGGACAAGACTTAAACTTATTCATGTCACTTCGAAAACTGACTGAACTAAATGTACCCCGATGAGTTAAAACAAATTCATCAGCCATGATGGCAGCATCTGCAAGTTTACTCACTTTGTGTTCATTTAAATAAGTAGCTACAGCAGAAGGAACACAGTGTTTAAACTGCTCCAGAAGTAACAATTCTCTTAACTGCTCTTTAGTTTCAACTTTCATTGAAGTGCACCATCGCTCGAATAGACTCTCTTTTTCGCTTGCAAATTCAACAAAAGTGCAATTTTCAGTTTTGGTTAAATTTCTAAATTTTTGACGATATGCCTCAGGCACCAGTTCATATGCATGCAATACAGCAGTTTTCACAGATTCATACTCACCACTTTGTTCCAGGGTAAGAGCAGAATAAATATCTTGAGCTTTACCTGTGAAAACACACTGCAACAACAAAGTTTCAAAACTTTTTCGGCCATTTCAGAGCTAAAGCAACACGCTCAAAGTGATCAAAATATTTCTCTACCTCTTTTTCAGAAAATGGCGGAACTAATTTCATGTTACGATGAACATCAAACACCAATGCAGACAACTGTTCTGGCACCGGATGCACGTCAGCTCGTGGTGTCTCCACTTGTTTTGCTGCTAATTCCAACTCCAACTTCTTTAACTGAATCGCTCTCTCTTCCCTTTCTCTCTCCAACTCAAGTTCCAATTTTCGTACAGACAACTGTTGCTCTAATTTCCTAGCTTCAAACTCCCGTTCTGTTTCTCTCTCTTTCATAGCGCGACCCTCGCGATCAGCACGGAGTTTTTCTGCATCTAAATACAGCTGTTTCTCTTGCATTGACATCTCTGGGAATTTTAACTCACTTTCCACATCAATATCACAGGAAGAAAACACTGAAGATTCACTAAGAACAGCAGTTCTTACCTCTAAAACACCCCTTTCAACCAGAGATCGTTTCAAAGTTGTCAAAAGCGTGCCCTTTATTTTCTTATCATGAGTAGTGAGATCGATATTAAAATGCTCGGCAATTTGAATTAATTCTTCCTTTGTACAACGCTCAATTAAAGATTCCGAGGGACAAGCAAAAAAATCATTGAGTACTAAAGACATTTTTGTATTAGCATTCATTTATACAACAAAAACAAACAAACAAACACTGCAGCCTCCTGGCTGGCTCGCCAACCTATGTAACGGTGGCAATGTACAATATAATACAAGTCATTAATTGGTGAAAACAATGAATAAAATAAAAAAATAATAATTATTTGCCAAGGCGGGATGCGAACACGGGTCTCCTGAGGCCAGCGCTCAACGACGTAACCACTCGGCCACGTGACACTCTTAAAAAAAATTCACCTCGGGAAACAAAAAAATAGTGTTAATGACTTCTGTGCTAAACAAATAAATTTACACGAGGAGTTAAAGCAAAGAACTGTTCGGGCGCTAAACAGGAATTAAACCCGTCAAAAAAAAAAAATATATATATAAACAAATAATTAAATACAAGATTATGCACAATTACCCCAGATAACGTTAGTAGCAGGAGACAAAAAAAAAAACCATCCGTTACACACAAAATGAAATGAATAAATGAGCAAATAAGATTCAATTTAACTCGAGTTATATTTCTCAACAAAAGCGTCAAACAACAACAAAAAAAACACAAGAAACAACTTCAATTTCGAACAACAGCAAATACTTAAAGCCCAGTCATTTTATATACAAAACAAACAAAAATAAAAAATCACAACCATAATAAACTGTAGCAATTTAGGTGAAAAAGACAGTTTCACGATTTGACAACAGTCCAAATCACAAGCAAAAACAGTCAAAATAAATGAGCATCCACAAAGAAACAAAATGACCCACTAATTGTATTATTTGAAATATAAAGAAAAATAAACAGAGGGGAAATCAAAATATATACTCACACATGGGGAGTGTTGTGACGGGTGCGTCTGAGGAGTACAAGGGGAATGTTGTGGGTTGTACAAGTGTCTGTGGAGTCTATGTTAGTAGAAGGTCTTCAGCTCACACACCGTCTTGTCCTCCGGAGGATACGATGTTTGGTGTGAAGGTTTTCTTTTACTTGAACGCAGCAGATTTAAAAGTCTCTTACTCACGGAGAAGACATCCAGGTAACCCAGGGTTTTTGTTTACAACTCTCAATCTCTGCGGAAGTTACACTGGTCGGCGTTTGGAAATACGAGTTGACACCCCTCCGTAACCGAATCAGCAAGATAACTTGTAGTGCAGTTTAGCACAGTTGCAAAAATAATACTTTGATCACCTTTTTTATCAGGACACTCCGCATTTCTGGTAAGTTGAGTCTCTGAAATACTAGCTCTACCTTCACTTCCTCTCAGACCATCTTCTTCTTCCTCCTACCAACCAACCACAGAACCCCTCCTCACTTCTCTCTTGGGTCCCTCTAGTGATTCATTTTTATGTTTTTTTCATGATTGGAAATTTCCATATATGGACTCAGTAGGCGGGCAGTCTGTTTGTGGTTGTTGAACCTCGCATCGCCACAACTCACCCAGAAGACTGAAGTCTGTACGAAAACTACAACTCCCATAAGCCACTGCTCCGAAATGAACTACAACCGAACGTTACGTAATCTACCCATTCACAAAAAACTTCAAAGACTTACCACAAGTCGGACACGTAGGTACGCGAGGAAGAGAGAAGCACACGAATCACAAACGCTGTCAGTTACAGAATGGATTCACCTTTATACTCAGAGAAACTCCAGCTCCTATCTAAGAAAAAAACTAACTAATTCCTATCTAGTCTTCAGAGGTGTACCAGGCTCGGGGCGGCATTAAATGCTGAGCTCAGTGACGATCGGTCTTTAGACCAAAAGTCCGAAAGCGTACCCCCGACAGAGATTAGGATCTCCACCTAGGATAACATCCAAAAATAAGAAAGGCAAAATAATAAACAAAACAACAAACAGTGCACCGGTGGAAGGATTGTATTCACAACCCAGCTGGATACACTCTTTCTAACCGGAGTTTCTAGTCTATAAAGGTGAATAACCTATCCAAAACTACTCACCCGCATAAAGGAATGCCGGACGAGCCACCCAATTTATGTTACGGCCAGCTCGCTCCCGACCGTACCATAAAAAGGATCAGATACACAAAAGGTATATAATGAAATAAAAATTTATTAAAGGGAATAACAAAGTATAACAAACTCTCTAGGGTTTTAAAAGAAATAATAAATCAACTGAAATTCTCTCAACAAAATACAACACAAAACATAAGACGGCGAATCAAAAGAGTTGGAACAAAATGACCTCTCTGGGGAATAACGGTCCACCAGAGGAAGTCCCGTTCTTCACAAAAAAATTCAAATATATACATCCTCCACCCATAAATTAACTAATTAACTGTGACGTCACTCTGCGAGGCCACCGAAAGGTAAGAAAAGGGAAGACAGGGTCGTAACAGTTGTAAATCGGTCAGATTTTACAGTCTATGGATTTGACCCGAACACGACAGGAAGGTTAACTTGGCTAAATGTTGATGCCATGTGTTGATTTGTCCTCAGGGTGTCAGTGTTGCGATAAAAAGTAAAAAATACACCAGATTGTATAAAACACAAAGACAGCGGATTGCCCTATGTGCACCAACTACATCACATATCTGGGTATCAATGTTTCTGCCAGGCTGCCAGAGTTGTTTGCCCTCAACTATACTCCACTTCTTAAAAAAATAGATGATGATCTTCAACGTTGGATGAACCTACCACTATCCATCATGGGCAGAATATCAGTAACTAAAATGTCCATACTCCCAAAAATAAACTATTTATTTTCAATGATCCCAACACAGCCCACCCGTACCTGGTTCAAATCTCTAGATTCATTTATCACAAAATTTTACTGGAAAAACAAGACCCCAAGAATTAAATTGACAACCCTACAGAAACCAAAACCGCAAGGAGGATTAGAAGCACCACATTTTTACAACTATTTTCTGGCAAATCAGCTTCAAAACATACACAAATGGATTAAACCTAACTCATCAGAATACGCATGGCAAGATATTGAACAATCAATCTGCAAAGACATTAACATTTCAGAATTACCTTTTCACAGTCAAACAATCAAAAAACATCACTGTTTTAAAATGCCAACAATAGAAGCAACTCTGACAGCCTGGTGGAAATTCCATCAGATCACAAATTCCCCACTCACACCATCTAAATACACCCCAATCTGGAATAACCCTGATTTACTAACTAACAAAAAGCCACTTAACTGCCTTAGGGCGCCGGCCGAGGCCAGGGGACCACGGGGCGCTTAATAGGGGGTTGGCGGACGGCTGTTCGCGGACGCTGCGCGCCGCCCCCTAGATGATTTTTCCCGCCCCGACGACTGCGCAGGGCCCGGGGGGAGGGCCCGCAGACGCGTTCCGAGGGGGCGGCGTCCCCCCAGCTCCCCCGCGGACCCCGCGGGACGCCGTCGAAGGGGCCCTCTTTTTCGGCCCTTTCCCTTGCAATCTGGGGCTCGCCACGGGGTGGCAGCGGACTGACAGGGACCCCCTACGCGGGCTCCGCCGAATAGGTGGGGGCTGGGCATCCGGGGACGACCTAAACCTCCCCCTGACGGCCTATTTGTCTCGCGAGGGCCTGCCCCCCCCGCCGGGACCCCGCCCACCTCCCACGAAAGGCCTATCCGTCCCCCTGAGCGCCTGAGTGTCCGGGAACGACCTAGCAGTCCCCCTGAACACCTGCTTGGCCACCAACAGCCTATATGTCCCCCTGAACACCTAAACATCAGGGAATGGCTTAACTGTCCCTCTGGACCCCTACGTGACCACGAACAGCCTATATGTCCCCCCGAACGCCTAAATATCAGAGAATGGCCGATCTGTCCTTCTGAACCCCTATGTGACCACGAACAGCCTATATGTCCCCCTGAACACCTATGTGACCACAAACAGCCTATATGTCCCCCTGAACACCTAAATATTAGGGAACGGCTTATCTGTCCCTCTGAACCCCTATGTGACCAGGAACAGCCTATATGTCCCCCTGAACACCTATGTGACCACGAACAGCCTATATGTCCCCCTGAACGCCTAAATATTAGGGAACGGCTTATCTGTCCCTCTGAACCCCTATGTGACCACGAACAGCCTATATGTCCCCCTGAACACCTATGTGACCACGAACAGCCTATATATCCCCCTGAACACCTAAATATTAGGGAACGGCTTATCTGTCCCTCTGAACCCCTATGTGACCACGAACAGCCTATATGTCCCCCTGAACACCTAAGTGACCACGAACAGCCTATATATCCCCCTGAACACCTAAATATTAGGGAACGGCTTATCTGTCCCTCTGAACCCCTATGTGACCACGAACAGCCTATATGTCCCCCTGAACACCTAAATATTAGGGAACGGCTTATCTGTCCCTCTGAACCCCTATGTGACCACGAACAGCCTATATGTCCCCCTGAACACCTATGTGATCACGAACAGCCTATATGTCCCCCTGAACACCTATGTGACCACGAACAGCCTATATGTCCCCCTGAACACCTAAATATTAGGGAACGGCTTATCTGTCCCTCTGAACACCTATATGGCCACGAACAGCCTATATTTCCCCCTGAACACCTAGATATTAGCGGACATCCCATCTGTAGCTCATTAAGCAGTCTGCAGACATCCCACCTGTAGCTTATTAGGCTGTCTGCGGACATCCCACCTGTAGGTTATTCAATGGACCCTAGGTAGGCTGTCTGCGGACATCTCATTTGTAGCTTATTAAGCTGTCTGTGGACGTCCCACCAGTAGCTTATTCAAACCCATTTTTCTACAAGAGGGATGTCCTCAGACAGCTGAATAAGTTACAGGTGGGATGTCCACTGACAGCCTAAATAAGCTACAGGTGGGATGTCCGCAGACAGCTTAAATAAGCTACAGGTGGTATGTCCACAGACAGCTTAAATAAGCTACAGGTGGTATGTCCACAGACAGCTTAAATAAGCTACAGGTGGTATGTCCACAGACAGCTTAAATAAGCTACAGGTGGGAGGTTTTACGTGATCCATCCACCTAAGACCAAGATGGCGGCGCGTACACATCGCGAGGCTCAGCGTCTCTCCAGCTTCTGCAGTTTTGCAGTGTTTTTCCTGCTCATTTCGGGTCTATTCGTGCAGAACAGTAATGCCTTTACATCGTTGACCCGACAGGAGATTTTGGATATTGGTTTGTGCATTTCGGACAGTTTTATCAGCAATCTACGACTCATTCCGGACATCGCCAGAACACCCGAGGCAGAGCGCTCTGCCCAGCCGGGCGGAAGTGCTCGAAGGCGGCGGCGCAACCGTAAACAAAGACGGGGGAAGCGCGGCGGGCTAAGAGCTAAGCTAAAGCTAACACCACACCGGCTGTCCTTACCCAGCATCTTTCTTGCCAATGTACGGTCCCTGGTGAACAAAATGGATGAGATTCGACTGCGCATCAACCACAGCAAAAGATTATGGAACTGTAATGTCATGATTTTCACAGAAACATGGCTAAACAGCGGGATACCAGACAACGCTGTATCTTTAACTGAGCATCACACATTCCGAGCAGACAGAACGGCGGATGACTCCGGTAAGACCCGAGGCGGAGGATTATGCATTTATATTAACAAAGCTTGGTGTACAAACTCTGTCATCGTGGGGAGACATTGCTCTGTTAACCTGGAATTTCTGATGGTCAAATGCAGACCCTTTTATCTGCCACGTGAGTTCACCTCAACTATCATTACTGCCGCCTATATTCCTCCCGATGCTGATGCTAAGTTGGCAATGAAAGAACTTCATGCAGCCATCAGCAAACAACAGACTGCTCACCCGGAGGCTGCTTTTATTGTTGCGGGGGATTTTAATCACTCAAACTTAAAGACAGTGCTCCCCAAATTCCATCAAAACATTTTCTGTCACACACGGGAAACAAAACGTTGGACCATGTATACACAAACATGGCTGAAGCCTACGCTGTGACCCCCCTCCCCCACCTGGGTCAATCAGATCATCTTTCTTTGTTCCTCAGCCCCAAATACTCACCCCTCATCAACCGTGTGAAACCATCAGTGAGGACCATCAAAGTGTGGCCAGCGGGGGTAGACTCCACACTCCAGGACAGGTTTCAACACACTGACTGGAGTATGTTTGCTTCCCAGGCCACATGTGGCTCTAGCACAGACATTGACAGCTACACTTCCTCTGTTCTGGAATACATCAACAGCACCATAGACAGTGTGACAACCCAGAAACAGATCACCACATACCCAAATCAAAAGCCATGGATGAACAAGGAGGTGCGCCTCCTGCTGAAGGCACGCAACACTGCCTTCAGGTCAGGGGATGCACAGGCCTACAGCACTTCCAGGGCTAATTTGAAGAGGGGCATCAAAAAGGCCAAGCACTGTTACAAGCTAAAGCTAGAGGAGCACTTTTCCAACTCTGATCCTCAGCGCATGTGGCAGGGCATACAGGCCATCAGCAACTACAAACTCAGCCAGTCCACACCCACAGCCACAAACGTCTCCTTCCTGAACGAGCTTAATGACTTTTATGCCCGCTTTGAAAGAGACAATAAAGAACCCTACACCAGGATCACTTCCTCAACCGACCACTCACCCATCACACTCACCTCCTCAGAAGTCCACACCGCACTGAGTCGGATCAATGTGCGTAAGGCTGCTGGACCAGACGGTATTCCTGGGCGCGTCCTTAAAGCATGTGCAGAACAGCTCGCTGGGGTATTCACAGACATTTTCAACCTGTCCCTTAACCTAGCAGCTGTGCCAACATGCTTTAAAACCACCTCTATTGTGCCAGTGCCGAAACACTCCAGCCCAACATGCCTGAATGACTACCGCCCTGTAGCACTCACACCCATCATCATGAAGTGCTTCGAGCGGCTGGTCCTGGCACATCTGAAAGACTCTCTGCCATCCACACTGGACCCACATCAGTTTGCCTAACGTGGCAACAGGAGCACAGAAGATGCAGTCTCCATAGCACTGCACTCTGTACTCACACACCTGGACAATAAAAACACTTATGCACGAATGCTGTTTGTTGACTTCAGCTCAGCATTCAACACTGTCATACCCTCTAAGTTAATGATCAAACTTAGAGACCTGGATATCGACACGTCTCTCTGCAACTGGGTTATGGACTTTCTGACTAACAGACCTCAGAATGTGAGATCAGACCACATCTGCTCCACCACCATCACACTCAACACTGGTGTACCACAGGGCTGTGTGCTGAGCCCCTTCCTCTACTCCCTTTTTACCATCGACTGTAGGCCTGTCAACAGTTCTAACACCATCATCAAATTTGCAGATGACACCACAGTGATTGGTCTAATCAGCAACAATGATGAGACTGCCTACAGGGAGGAGATACAGCATCTGGCCACCTGGTGCACCGACAATAATCTGCTCCTTAACACCGACAAGACCAAGGAGCTCATTGTGGACTTCAGGAAGGGACGAACAGGCTCACATGATCCCATCCACATCAATGGGATGGCCGTCGAGCCTGTCTCATCCTTCAAGTTCCTGGGGACCCACATCTCAAAGGACTTTTCCTGGACCACCAACACCTCCAGCCTGGTCAAGAAGGCTCACCAGCGCCTATTTTTCTTAAGGCAACTTAAGAAGAACCAGCTGTCATCAGCCGTCTTGGTGAACTTCTACCGCTGCACAATAGAAAGCATCCTGACGAACTGTGTCACAGTCTGGTATGGAAGCTGCTCTGTTGCGGAGCGTAAGGCACTGCAGCGGGTGGTGAAAAACTGCCCAACGCATCACAGGGACCACACTGCCAACCATAGAGGACATCCAGAGGAAACACTGTCTGCGCCGAGCACGCAGTATTCTTAAGGATTCCTCTCACCCTGCTCACAGACTGTTTTCTCTCCTGCCTTCTGGCAGGCGCTTCAGGCTCCCCCGGACAAAAACCAGCAGACTAAGGAACAGCTTTTTTCCCAGAGCTGTCTCCCTTTTGAACTCTGCCCCCCACTGACCCTTTGCCCCCCTGATACACCCCCACTATCCTCATAACTCAGACTCCTCATAATCACTGCACTATTTAACATTTGCACATTTAAAAATTGCACATATTCATTGCACTGATTCATTTATTCTAACTGTACATACCCATGTACATTTGTAATTATGTACACACCCACTGTACATATACTTTTGTAATTGTTTATATATCTGCACACTTCTGATTATTAATAGCAACCAGTACATCTATCCATCTATTGTAAATCTCTGTTCATAGATAACACAACCTGTATATAATGTTCATAGTACATCCATTTGTAAATATCACCATAGTTTTTCTATAACTGCACTTTATAATTTATACCTGTATCCTGCACTTGCTGCTATTGCACTCCTGGTTAGACCTAAACTGCATTTCGTTTCCTTGTACTTGTACATGTGTAATGACAATAAAGTTGAATCTAATCTAAAAAAAATCTAAAAGTGGTTCCCCCCTCACGAATTACTAGCTACCATTAAATATGCATTTTAATTTTCTGTTTCCAAAGGTGCTATAGTCCTCAGTGAGGTCCCTACAGGCCACAATTGTGCTATTTAGCCAATATTTTCACTTATTATGATGTTGGATTTTGGTTAATGTGCATCAATAGTGGTGCACAGCCTTTTTTTGGGGGGTCAGTGTAACAAGTGACATTAAGATTTCAGATTCTGAAGGTGCTATAGTCCTAAGGAAGATTCCTAGAACCCACAACTTTGCTTTTTGACCAGTATTTTCAGTCCTGATGATATCAACTGATGGTTGAATTTTGGTTAAAATGCATCAATAGTGGTGCAAATCCTTTTCTGATCAATTTAATTATTGATATTCATATTTCTGAGCATAATATAGTACCCCCCCACCACCACCACCACCACCTGAGGCACATCTGTCCAGCAGTTTTGTCCTCGTTAGAGATCGACAAATAGCTTCTGTGGCCTAAAAAAGCACTGGCCACCACGGACAGCCTACGCGGGCCCCGTCAAATAAGTTACAAGTGGAATGTTTTACTTGATCCTTCCACCCCTGTGGTCAAACCTCCACAGATCCCCAAGAAAACCTGTGGAGGTGGATCCTCACCTCCCCCTTAGTTGCCCCCTGGTGTTAACACCTCTAAATTCCACTGTCCAGCAACAACCTATTTTTATGAATGGAATAGATTGCAGGTGGGATGTCAAGGTCTCAGCTTCTACAAGGCCTAGCAAGCTGAAACCTGCCTTCCTGCTCTAATCTGGGCATGCCCTGTCCATGGTGTGAATTTGAAGAAGATTGGAGAAAGTTGAAAATTTGACTCAAAAAATCTCCAAGGTGTACGTACCCCTTGGAGTTTGTTTTGGTCAGATTTTCAAGTTTCTCCAAACTTCTCCAAATTCACACCCTGGACAGGGCATGTCCAGACTAGCACAGAAACGCAGGTTTGGGCTGGCTGCTGTTTCCAGAAGCTGAGATCTGGACATCCCACGTACAATCTATCCCATTGTATGAAATAGGCTGTTCGTGGACAGTGGAATTTCAACGTTTCAACGCCTGGAGGTGCCCCAGGGGGACTTGCATATCCACCTCCATGGGTTTTTTTTTTGCCACTTTTTAAGGTTGTGCGGCTCGAGCGGACGGATCAAGAAAAAAGATCCCACCTGTGGCTTATTTGACTAGGCCTAGGTAGGCTGTCCGTGGACACCCTGGTAAAGGGTCACCATTTACAGCAGGAACAATTTTGGGGTTCATTCGGGGGAGCAGAGGGGTCAGGAGTCCCCATTCAGCAGTGTCTTTCATGTCAGAACTCATCAAATTGCTTCTGTGGCCTAAAAAAGCACTGTCCACGGACAGCCTACGAGGGCCCCATCAAATAAGCTGCACGTGGGACCTTCTTGTTTGAGCGGTCAAAGGGACCTTTATTTTGGCGCAAAATCATGGGGGCTTCGACTGCTGTCTCGTCCCGGCCCCGTGCACCCCCTATTCCAATCCCGTACCCCTCGGCACAGGGCAAGCACTTGAAAAAAATCAGAAAGAAATATTCAGAGAAAATTAACCGATCCGCCCATCCCCCGCTCAGCCAATTAGGCACTTGCAAAGAACCTGCGGGCCCCAAACTTTGCGGATGGTTTGAGGGACCCCTACCGGTCAGCCCCTTTCAATTCGGAGCCGTTTGGGACCAGGGGGGCCATTCCGCGGGGCGTCCACGAACCACCTATTAAAACGAATGGGATAGGTTACACGTGTCAGCGGCCCCCGTTTGGCCACCGAGGGCCCGAGGGACCCCAGATTTGGCACAGAGTTGCGTCACAAAGCCCTCGGTCACCTACCGAGAGGGCTAGCTCGAGGGACGCCCCGAATGTTTTTCTGGCCTCTTCGTATGGGTCTTTGTCTCACATAGAGCTCTATGGGATGAGGCCTAGGAGGGTGGTTTCGTCGGCCAGGCCTAAAAGGCTCAGGAAGCAGCAAGGGCCACGGAACTTGGGGACCTGACTGGGGGGGGCGGCGATGGTGCCCAGTGCCAAAGATAGGGGTCCTGCGACCTTTTGACGGGGGCCGATCGGGCAACGACAGCGCTCCCATTTACTCAGAAGCCATCTGCGGCCCGACACTCTGGGTCTCGTGTCAGGGGCCCCTGTACGACCCCCGTGCTGAATTTCGGGGCCCTCTGACCTTTTGACCTCTCGGGAGCCAACGTTCCACGTGCAACTTATTTCAATAAAAACTCCATAGGTGGTTCGCGGTCATGGGGGGCTTTTTTGAGCAAATTAGTCGGTGCGACCGCGGAACTCGGGGCCTTGCATCGGGGGCCTGTGACGCAACATATATGTCAGTTTGGGGCCGATCGGGCGCTTTCCACGAAACACCTACCAAATGAATGGAATAAGTTACACGTGTCAGGGGCCCCTGATGGGCCCCTGGGGGTCCGAGGGGCTCCAAACTCGGCCTGCTGGCAGCCTAGGGGCCCCCGAACACCATACTGAGAGCACAAGAGCCTCTCTCGAACGCAACCCTTAATTGGCTCCGCAGACCAAATCTCTCACGCAGGCCTCTTTCACCTATGCACTGCAAGACTGTCTCTCGAATGACTTTGTGTGTTTGAGGTGAACTTTGCACCCTCAAAGGTTTGGGGTACATTCGGTAGTTCGGAGGGGTCAGGAATGCCCGTCCAGCAGTGTATGCCAGGTCAGAGGTCAGCAAATGGCTTCTGTGGCCTAAAAAAGCACTGTCCACGGACAGCCTACATGTGCCCCGTCAAATAAGCTGCCCGTGGGACCTTCTTGTTTGAGCGGTCAAAGGGACCTTTATTTTGGCGCAAAACCGCTGGGGCTTCGACTACAGTCTCGTCACGGCCCCCTGCACGCCCTATTCCAATCCCGTACCCCTCGGCACAGGGCAAGTGCTTGAAAAAAAATCAGAAAGAAATATTCAGAGAAAATTATCTAATCCGCCCATCCCCCGCTCAGCCAATTAAGCACTTGCAAAGCACCTGCGGGCCCCAAACTTTGCGGATCGTTTGAGGGGCCCCTGCCGGTCAGCCTATTTCATTTCGGAGGCGTTTGGGACCCCGGGGGCCGTTTGGCGGGGCGTCCACGAACCACCTATTAAAACACATGGGATAAGTTACACGTGTCAACGGCCCCCGTTCGGCCACCGAGGGCCCGAGGGACCCCAGATTTGGCACAGAGTTGCGTCACAAAGCCCTCGGTCGCCTACCAAGAGGGCTAGCTCGGGGGACGCTCCAAACCATTTTCTGAGCTTTTCGTACGGCCCGCTCTCTCACATAGAGCTCTATGGGAGCTCTATGGGAGGAGGCCTATGAGGGTGGTTCCGTTGGCCAGGCCTAAAAGGCTCAGGAAGCAGCTAGGGCCGCGGAACTTGGGGAAGCGGCTGTGGGGCTGGCGGCGGTACTCTGTGCCAAAGTTGGGGGTCCTGCGACCTTTTGACCCCCCTGTACGGCCTTGTCCCACCTTCAACTTATTCAATGGAAACTCCATAGGTGGTTCACGGTCATGGGGGGCTTTTTGGGGCAAATGAGCCACAGCGACCGCGGAACTCTGGGGCTTGCCCCGGGACCCCGTGACGCAACATATATGTCAGTTTGGGGCCAATCGGGCGCTGTCCACGAAACACCTGTGAAAATGAATGGGATAAGTTGAACGTGGGACGCTCAGCTGTTTGGCCCCTAGGGGACCGTTCGGCCCCGGACTTGAGGTTTCGCTACTCTCTGGGGACCGAAAAGACTCCTGCGGCCTTTCCAAGCCATTTTGGAAACACTTGTGCCTGTGAACAAAAACAAGTGTTCGGCAGCCTGGCGGGCATGTCCAGGCAGTCCCCGGGGCCCGACGGTCACTTTGTGCACGATGATGAAGAATAGGTGTTTAGGATGATCAAAGGCACTCTGCGGACAATGAGGAAGATGAGGGTGAAAAACAGGCAGTCTGGGGGATCAACGGGCACTTTGTGGACAATAGGCAGTCAGGGGGATCATTAGGCACCCTGCGGACAATGAGGAAGACGACGACGAAGAATAGGCAGTCAGGGGGATAAACGGGCACTTTGTGGACAATAGGCAGTCAGGGGGATCAATAGGCACTCAGTGGACAATGAGGAAGAGGAGGGTGATGAATAGGCAGTCAGGGGGATCAATAGGCACTCAGTGGACAATGAGGAAGAGGAGGGTGATGAATAGGCAGTCAGGGGGATCAATAGGCACCCTGCGGACAATGAGGAAGACGACGAGGAAGATTAGGCAGTCAGGGGGATCAATAGGCACTCAGTGGACGATGAGGAAGAGAAGGGTGATGAATAGGCAATCAGGGGGATCAATAGGCACCCTGCGGACGACGAGGAAGATGAGGGGGGGACCAATAGGCATTCAGGGGGACATATAGGCACTTTGTGGACAAAATGGCAGTCAGGGGGACCAATAGGCACTTGGGGGGCACCCAGGAGGACCCGGCACTGACCCACGCAGCCCTTGGGCACCCCCGAAGGCGTCCATTCGCAGCCTAGGGCCGATTTCGGCGAAATAGCAGCGATTTTGCAAAAGTGACAAGTAGTCATCCGCTTAAGTGGTTCGTGTCGTCCAAATAATGAGTACGGTCCCTCGCACCAACTATTCGTCATCTGGCAACTTATTTGCATGTAAAAATTTCCACGAACCACCTAGTTTCCCTTAACTTTCACACATGGGCAGATAAGGGAATCACACAACTTCAGCATATCTTTAATAATAATAACCTGGCACCATTTTCCCAAATAGCCCAGACATACAGCATTGGGAGTAATTGCTTTTTGGAATATTTACAAATCAAATCGTCAATTAAATCAAAATTACTTAACCAATCAATCAATCTAGACCTTTCCCCTCAAATCTCAGAGTTTATCAGTATATCTTCCTCCAAAAAATTGCTCTCCCAAATATACAAAATGATCTCAAAATCAGATAACGCATTAGTTCTACCAACCGCTAAATGGGAAACAGACTTATCCATTACTCATACTACAAATTTGCAAAAACACATTCCCCATGACTAAAAATGCTAACTTACAACTTATACAGTATAAAGTTCTTCACAGATCTCATTTAACTGGGCAGAAATTATTTAAAATGGTTTTCACGTCAGAAATATGTTCACATTGCACACAAAACACACCAGACACTTATCTTCACGCCTTATGGCATTGCACTTCTATTAAATCATTTTGGGTAAAGGTTACTGACTCACTCTCCAACTTAATGGGATGTCACATCCCACTGTCTCCTTCCCTCTGCATATTAGGTGACATATCCACAATCAATATAAATAATACAAATGGTCAGTTACTGCTGGTGGCCCTAACTATTGCCAGGAAAACTATCCTCATGAACTGGAAATCAAGAAATACCATTCACATTTCATCCTGGAAAAACTTATTAACAGAATACATCTCCATTGAAGATCCTCTTTGCCTGAAGCCACTCCCCAACAACACCTTCATCAATACACATACAGGAGAGGAGGGGGGAGAGGGGGTCTGGTAGAGGTAAAACTGTCTCTCATATTACATCTAATTTAAAATAAAATAGATCAAAAAGGGGAAAGTGAGAGAGGGGGGGAAGAGGGAGGGAAAAAAAAGACAAAAAAAAAAAAAAAAAAAAAAAACATTTATTATAAATTTCATAAATTCTTTCCCACATTAAAATTCGGTCTTTACATACTTCTCCCTCTTTTGTACTATTTGTTTTTCTTTTCTGTCTCTTTCAAATCTATTTATTCATTTTATTATTATTATTTATTATCATTAATTATTATTTTATTTATTTATTATTATTTTTTTTTTTTTTCCTCTCCCTCAAGAGGTGGGAGAGAAAGGGATCGGGAGGTGGGTGGGAGGGCGTGGTGACAGGTGTACTCGTGCTGATAACAGTAATAGCATTGATAATCCCCTGGCTAACAACTGATTAAAAAGACAACACGCATTAAGAGAAAGGGGGAAAAAAAAAAGAGAAAAAATAATAAAAAATAAAATAAAATAAATAAAAACCTACTTGCACATACTTACATATACTACACTCACAGGGTAAGTGTGACGTGGGCATGGCAGCCTGGGCATTGCACTGGACTGGTCCATGCTCCACGTCATACTTTTTTAATGCATCAAAAAAGCAACTGACAAACACTGTATACTACAAGGTAAAAACTGATCACATAACATTCACCCCCTTAAATCATTGAAAGTGTTTTTTTTTTTGTTTTTTTGTTTTTTGTTACTTTTTATTACTATTGTTGGTGCTGTTGTTGTTGTCGGCGCGAGTGTATTGTGGTTATCCCGTTTCCCTGCCCACCTCTTGATCTTTTATTATTATTAATATTATTACTACTATTCTTATCACTATTATTATCATTATATTATTATTAATATTCATCATATTGGTAGTTAAATTCTCCTTTTTAATATTATTCTTTACTTTTGGTGTTTATTATTTGTATATTATTATTAATATAGTAAGGTTTTTTTCTCTTATTATTCTCACTGTTCTGTTTGCAGCACTTTCACAATTTTTCTACTTTTTTTTTTTTCCTCCACTTTCCCCCTTCCCTTTTCCCTTCCTGTTTTATTTTATTAAATTTATTTATGTATTTATTTTTCTCCCTTTATGTCATCTACTTATTATTATTATTATTATTATTATTATTTATTATTATAATTTTTTGTCCTCTTCCTGATTTCCCAACCTCCCCTCATCTCCTCAATATTATCAATATTAGAATTACTTTTACTTTTGTTACCATTACTTTTATTATTGCTATTCTGACCTGTCCTCCCGTTATCTCCTCATTATCATTATTACAAGTATTTCTACCCTTGTCATTATTCAGGTTGCTGTAGTTGTTGTAGTAGAAGTAGTAGTAGTCACTGTGGAAGTAACAATTGTATTTGTAGATGGGATTGTTGAAGTAGTAGTTTCTGTAGTAGTAGATGTCGTTGGAATAGTGGTACCAGAAGTTGTAAAGGTGTTGTAGTAGTAGTAGTAGTAGTGGGTGTAGTATCAGAAGTAGTGGATGTTGTTTGTTGTGTTGTTGGACTCATTAATCATCAGACTTGAATCATGTACTTAACTTGTTTATTAACAATTCTCAACTACCTGCTTCCAGGTCTGTTCTCTCGCTCTGCTCTCCCGAAGTCTCGCTCTTCTCGCGATATCACTATACTACATCCCTCCCATCATTAGTATTAAAGAACTTTAAATAGCACCAAATAACAAATTATCTCAATAACTTAAACCTCTTTTTAAGGCTAAACTGAACAACAATCAGAAAACATGCCTACTTAAACATCTACATAATCATGTCCTTGAAACGAGCAGGTTTCTTAACCACTCTACCACTACGAGTAGTCACAGGCATGTTAGTAGTCTCTGGTACTGTGCTAGTTCTCTCTGGTATTGCAACAGATGAACTCTGGGATTGATCCGAAACATCTGACTTCAACAATGTCTCTTGAGCTCCTTCATCACTCCAGTTTTCAGCAGAATCTGGCATGCTGATCTCCAATGGAACAGGTACATGACGCATGTGTTTTACATTTCTCACAATCCTGGATCCATCTTCTACATTGACAATTTCAAATGAACTGTCTGACGTATGCTTCAGCAATACATAGCGAGTGTCTCTATATTTTGAGTCTAGCTTTCCAGCTTCCATACTCGCAACATATACTATGTCTCCCAACTTAAAGTTGTGTTCTTTAGCTCGATTTGTCATGTCTGCATACTGTTTCATTTTTTCTTTGTAGATTTTATGATGATTTTCAATGTCTTTTGTGTCTCGACTGTCGGTGATGAGGCTAGGTAATTTTGTGCGAATGTCTCTTCCGAACATCAGATTAGCTGGTGTCTCACCTGATGCTCTGTGTGGTGTTGATCGATAAGCAAGCAGAATCTTTGATAATTCCTCCCTCCATTTTCTTCCTTCACTTTTAGCCGCTTTGAAGGCTTTCTTCAGATAGCGATGGAATCT
This sequence comes from Danio kyathit, assembly GCA_903798195.1. Lineage (NCBI taxonomy): Eukaryota > Metazoa > Chordata > Actinopteri > Cypriniformes > Danionidae > Danio > Danio kyathit. The sequence goes on from LR812520.1 coordinate 16,557,515, forward strand.
TTCGATTTTACCGTTACTTTTAGGATAGTACGGTGAAGCTTTGATGTGCTTAACTCCACTAGTTTTCAAGAATGCTTCGAAGACTTTTCCCACAAATTGCTTGCCGTTATCCGTCACAACCTCCAAGGGATACCCAAATCGGGCAAAGATTTTCATCATTTTCTTGGTAACAGTCTCCGAAGTTATGTCATTTATGACTACTGCTTCCGGATATGATGTATAGTAGTCTATAACAGTGAGTAAATACACATTCTCGATAGGACCCACCAAATCAACACCTAGTTTTGTCCAGGGCCTAGGTGGAAGTTCTAATGGATGCAGCGGTTGATCTTCGTGCAAAGGTTGGTTCAGTACACACGCATTACAATTTCTGATCATTCTTTCTACGTCCATGTCCATGTTAGGCCAATAGAATTTGCTTCTCAAAAATTGCTTTGTGCGAACAATACCCTGATGTGTTTCATGTGCTATTTTCAGAGCTTGTTGAATATGTGCAGAAGGCAGAACTATTCTATTTCCCCTCAGCAAAAGGCCATCATAAGCTGATAGCTCGTCTGCATCTGATAGCACTTTTGAGATTTTCCAGAGATAAGGCTTGAACATCCATCAGATTTACAGTAAGCACTCTGTCCATATACTCATCCACATAACTGTTGTCTTCCGTCTCTGGTAACGGAAGTCTGGAAAGTGAGTCTGCAACATTGGCTTTACCAGCAATGTGTTCAATCTTATAGTCGTATGGACACAGTCTCAATCCGAGTCTTTGTATTCGTGGAGGTAAAAGCTTTGACTTTTCTGGATTAAGCATATAAATGAGAGGTCGGTGATCTGTCTGAAGGGTAAATGTGCCTCCCCATAAATATGCTCTAAAGTGTTCGACTGCCCATACACATCCTAGGGCTTCGCGTTCTATCTGAGAATAACGCCGTTCTGTGGGTGTCAGTGAGCGGCTTGCATATGCTACTGGTTTCTTGGTTCCATCTGCTTGGGTCTGAAGCAAAACTGCTCCCAGTCCAACAGGACTTGCATCACTTATCACAAATGTTTGTGCATTTATGTTGAAGTATGCTAGGCATGGTTCACTAACCAATTCCTTTTTGAGGCCTTTAAATGCATGTTCTGCTTCAGATGACCACTGCCACTCTTGTCCTTTTCTGGTGAGTTTTCTGAGAGGCTCTGACAAATTTGCATAATTAGGCACAAACTTCATCAAAAATCCACAAGTGCCTAAAAACGAACGTAATCGGCCACATTTCTGGGTCTTGGGGCATTACCAATTGCTTCTATCTTCCGTGGATCTGCTTTTATTCCATCAGCTGAGACGACATGACCCAAAATCTCAATCTGTTTGAGTCCAAAGAAACACTTTTCCTTATTCAGTGTGAGTCCTTTCTCTTGAAGTCTTTGAAAAACCTTTCTCAGTCTTTGTTCCAGCTCCTTTTCATTTTCCGCAAACACTACCATGTCATCCATGTAGCACACCACACCTGGCATCCCACATAACATAGAATCCATGGCCTTCTGGTATGCTTCAGGAGCACTACACAATCCAAATGGTACCTTCTTAAAACGGTAGCATCCTCTGTGTGTGATGAATGTGGTCATTTGTCTGGATTCAGGTGCTAGATCAACTTGCCAAAAACCTTTACGGGCATCCAGTTTAGCAAACACTTTTGCTCCCTGCATTGCTTGCAGTATATTATCTATTGTTGGTACCGGGTGTCTTTCTCGTATCACTGCTTTGTTCACTTCTCTTAGGTCTACACAAAGTCTCACTTCTTTAGTGTCCTTTTTTGGAATGAGAAGAATGTTGGACACCCATTCAGATCCTTCATGCACTTCCTCTATTATTTCATCTTCCAGCATTTTATCTAGCTCCTGATTCACAGCCTCTATCATTAAATAAGGTACTCTCCGTAAAGCTTGAGCTACAGGTTTGATCTTTTCATTCACTGATATCTTATGGCTGTAACCTGTGATTTTTCCCAGTCCTTTAAACAAAGACTGATATTCAGTCTCCAGTTTCAAAAATCTTTCAGATGAATTTTCAATCGGTCTGACCTGATCTGCAGAATTCAGAATCTTTAAGTCAAAACAGGACTGTCTTCCCAACAGCGGCTCTACGTTTCCTTTGATTACAAAAATGTCATCTTTTATGTCATTACCATTCCATTCTATCTGGGCTTCAAAAAATCCCACACAGTGAAGAGGGTGCGTTTGTGCATATGCATAGAATTTTCTCTTGGTTTGTTTCAGTTCAACTTGTGCAAACAGTTTTTGATACAGTTCTTCCCAATGAAATTTCTTCCACTTCCTGTATCTATAATCATCTTCATTTTTTGTCCATTAACTCTAATGGTCTCTTTTCCTTCTGAATCAATTGAATACACAAAGTCATCAGAATCAGAACTGTCATTTACTGCTCTTACAGGTTTGTCTTTATGGTCTATCTTGTCTTTGGCTTTATTTCTGTGACTTTTGTCCTCCTTTGAATTATTTTTCTTTCTGCAAACTCGTGCATAATGACCCGTTCTTTTGCAGTACAGGCAGGTTGCAGATTTTGCACCACAGTCATCTGCTTAATGTGTTGTCAATCCACATCTGTAACACTTGGTGTCGCTGTTACTCTTTTCAGGTCGCCCTCTGTTGACATTTTGCTTCATTTTTGTGTCTGCTGTTCTTGCAGCTTTCGTGAAGTAAACGTGATTGTCTTTTTCTTTAGCACTGTTTTCTGAGAGCACTTTAGATTCAGCTTGGGCTGATTCACAGATTCTAGCAATAGTTAATGCTCTTTCCAGTGTAAGCCCTTCTTCTTGCAACAGTTTATCTCTTAACCGTCTAAGTGCACATTTCTCCACGAGTTGATCTCGTATCATATCACTTTCTAAAGCGCCGAACTCGCATGATTTTGCCAGTTCCCTTAACGCATTCACAAATGCGTCAATCGTTTCATCATGTAGTTGAGATCTCAGTCTAAATTTGTGTCTTTCAAGCACAACATTTTTTCGTGGAGTAAAGTAAGCGTCTAGGGCAGCTACAGTCTCGGTAAATGACTCTTTAGGTCCCGGGAGGTTTGCAAAAATCCTCTGCACAGGTGCACCAATGCAATGCAAAAAGGTAGCACGTCTTACCGCATCAGCAGCGTTGACAGCTCTGCTAGCCAACTCAAAAAAACTGTAAGAGTCTTTCCATATTTTGTATTCTGCATACAAATCCGAAGCTCCGAGGTTCAGTGGAATAGGCGGCGATAACTGTGCCTGAGCAACAGGTCTTGGCGGCGTTTGCGCCCGTGCAGCAGCGTCGTTTTCCATGTCAAGACCGCCCGTCCATCAGATCGCTTCCAAGATTAAATTGTAATCATAAAGTGTTCATCCTCGTCGCCATTTATGTTGTGTTGTTGGACTCATTAATCATCAGACTTGAATCATGTACTTAACTTGTTTATTAACAATTCTCAACTACCTGCTTCCAGGTCTGTTCTCTCGCTCTGCTCTCCCGAAGTCTCGCTCTTCTCGCGATATCACTATACTACATTGTTGATGTAGATATTATAGTAGTAGTGATTACTGTAATAGTACCAGTAGTAGTAGGATACGTGGTTGTAGTTGTATCAGAAGTAGTAGAAGTTGTCGATGTAGATGTTGTAGTAGCAGCGATTGCTGTAGTAGTATCAGTAGTAGACGTTGTTGTAGTAGTATAAGTTGTAGAAGATGTAGTAGTATCAGTAGTAGACGTTGTTGTAGTAGTATCAGTTGTAGAAGATGTTGTAGTAGTATCAGTTGTAGACTTTGTTGTAGTAGTATCAGTTGTAGTAGATGTTGTAGTAGTATCAGTGGTAGACGTTATTGTAGTAGTATCAGTTGTAGTGGATGTTGTAGTAGTATCAGTAGTAGTAGACACTAGTAGTAGTAGTAGAGGTTGTGGCTGTAGTAGCAGCTGCAGTAGTAGTCGTAATATTAATAACTCTCTGTAGTAGTAGTTGGTGTAGTGGTGATTTTCTTTTTTCTTTATTATTATTATTATTGTTGTTGTCAGTTATTACTATTGTGCTTTCTCTTTTCTGTCATTATTACTATCATGCATTACTAGCATTGTTGTCACTCCTTACCACTGACTGATCTCTTTCTATTTGTTTAGTTATATCCATGATACTTGCTTCATTTATTGATTGTTATTGACCCTTATATATGTACCCTGATTTGTTCACCATGTTACCTTTACATACACACACACACACACACACACACACACACACACACACACACACACACACACACACACACACACACACACACACACACACGCACATGCCAGTACCTTACTGTATTGTTGTTGTTTTCTGTTTTTGTTGTTTTCAATTTTTTTGTATTTGTATGATCCCAATTTGTGTACCATTTTGCATATTCTAATAAAAAAAAAAAAAAAAAAAAGACAGCGGATTGCGTTATGTAACAGTTACCAAAAATGTTCCCAAATGTTCATGATCCACGTAATTTTATTTTAAATATTGACTGCTTGTGCTGCATTTTTTACTTTTAGAATTGTTTAATTTAAAATGCTTACATCCCCCAGCCCCATCCCACATTTATTTAAATACATTTATGTAAATTTGATTATTTGTTGCATTTTGTAGCCTATGTGTTGGTGTATGCTACGTAATAACGTAATATTGTGGTTTATTATCTTTTAATTAAATCTCTGCTTCCCTTTTCCCTGGCATGCCACTGCTAAATTCCAACAATGTTTTTAACCATGTGTCACCCAATCAGAGCCGCGGCCACTTGTTAGTACAGGTGCTACAACCAATCAAAATGGTTTTGCTTACCCTCATTTGCACGTGTCTAATAAGGATTAATATGTAAATACTTGTTCTCATAACTCCTTTCAGCGAAATTAAATCTAACTGTACGTTCACACCGAAAGCAGCGAGAGCGTCAAAGGTCGCTCTGGCCGCCCTGGCAACAACGCTGTCTGCCTTGAGCTCCGGCGGCGAGAGCGTCAAAATTCGCTACACATTGATCTCGTATTTAAAGGAGCCGTTGCAGCATATCATATCAGTTTACACTCCCCCATAAAACATGCTTTCTAGCGTGAAGATGTTGCACACTTATTATCAAATTCACTTAACTGCCGAAGATCTAGTTGCATGTGGTGTGGCTTTGCTCCACTATGTGTCCATATGCCTGAAATATTCTGAAGCAGCAATACTGTTTTGAGATTCCCGCTTTTTTTTATGAAAAAAAAATATATATATAACATTGATGCACATCAGTAACTCGCCAGTAACTTTTTTAACTTACGTTCCAGTAAGAAAACATTGCAAATTATTGGAAATCCAGCGACCGCAATAATCAAACCCTTGGGAACAACTGTAGTCGGAACCAAAGTTCACAGTGACTGTGTTCTCTGGACTCCTCTCAAGCGGTGGACTTCTACATTCTGATTGCTTGCTGCCGAACCGCGTCATAGCTCATTACCATAAAGTTGACTTGATTTCAACTCTCCTCGACGCTCACACCGGCGAAGACGCACCGCGCTGCTCCTCGCCGCGCTGCTCCTCGCCGCGCTGCTCCTCGCCGCTTATCGCCGCCTGCTCCCATTGAAAATGAATGACTTCCGGCTACTTTGACGCTCTCGCCGATTTCGGTGTGAACGTACAGTAACTGTGCGTTCACACCGAAAGCAGCAAGAGCGTCAAAGGTCGCTCTGGTCGCCCTGGCAACAACGCTGTCTGCCTTTAGCTCCGGCGGCGAGAGCGTCAAAATTCGCTACACATTGATCTCGTACTTAAAGGAGCCGTTGCTGCATATGATATCAGTTACATTCCCACATAAAATATGCTTTCTATCGTGAAGATGCTGCACACTTATTATCAAATTCACTTAACTACGGAAGATCAAGTTGCATGTGGTTTGGCTTTGCTCCACTATATGTGTCCACATGCCTAAAATATTCTGAAGCAGCAATACTGTTTTGTATTGTCGCATGAAATTCCCGCTTTTTTTTTTTAAGAAAAAAAAATATATAACATTTATGCACATTAGTAACTTGCCAGTAACTTTTTTAATGTATGTTCCTGTTAGGAAAACCAGCAACCGCAATAATCAAACCCTTGGGAACAACTGTGGTCAAAACCAAAGTTCATAGTGACTGTGTTCTCTGACTCCTCTCAAGCGGTGGACTTCTACATTCTGATTGGTTGCCGCCGAACCGCGTCATAGCTCACTACCATAAAGTTGACTTGATTTCAACTCTCCTCGATGCTCACACCGGCGAAGACGCGCTGCGCTGCTCCTCGCCACTTATCGCCGCCGGCTCCCGTTGAAAATGAATGACTTCCGGCTAATTTGACGCTCTCGCCGCTTTCGGTGTGAACGTACAGTAATGTAACGCCTCGCATCATATTTAGCCGGTGACAGCCAGAGAAAGAACACCAACGAGAACTTGTGGATTTATCCAGGTCACAAAGGAAAGTTATTCAAGTCCGTTCTGGATTTTACATGCAACATGACTTTTGAGGAACTTAACGGAGATTACTCTATTGAAAGGTGAGTTTGCTAATATGCATATATTTAGGCAATCGAGCACGTTTATAGTCATTTTACCAATAATTTAATAATGTACGGATAAAAAACAGAAAGAGAAGCTATAAAATGTCATACTGTTTTGTTCCGAAACACATTGCTATATTTTTCCCATTATGAAACATACTGCAAACATGTCAAACGCATGAACCGGGTGAACTGTCAGAGGCACGATTTTCAGCTCACGAGACTCCAGCAATAGTCTCACGAGACCCTTCGTGCACTCTGTAGTTTTTTGTCATGTTTAGGGTTTTTTTTTGCAAAATAATATTCTTTTATTCAATGCTTTGTGTTATTTTATGCCAAGTTGATAAGTTAAACCAATAACGTGTAAATTAGCAGCAAGTGCAAACTGCTCAAGTCGTTCTCGACGTTATTATTGTATTATCACTTATTAATTTATCCAAGATTGTGCTTTTCCAGGATGGACTCGGTGATTAGGGCTCTGGAGGAGGTCCTGTGCTCTGCATTACAGCAGGGATGTATCAAGCTGAAGTCACACTAGAGTTTGAGCTTGCGAAATTCTGTCGTACGGCGCTGCGAAAAGGGGCGGGATTAAACAAAATGATTAGACATTTAAAAAAGCAAGCGATTGCTCCATGTTTTAAATTTCTGTTCAGAGAGGTCATGTTTTGATCCTGGATTGGTCTCACGCAGTCAAGTGATGCGCATTTCGCAGGTCAGAGTTCACCAAGCTTGAACTTTGCACCGCAGCAAAATGCGAAACTCGACGCATGACCCTGCGTTTCCGGTTTGATGCATTTGCGTGCGTATGAATGGAAGTCTATGGAGAGGTAAGCCCAGTGTGACCGCGGCATCATTCAAAGTCGGTGTTTACGAGGCTGCAAAGTCCCTCAATGTGTAAGTTCGCTGAATGTAAATGCCACTGCAACAGGTGCGCCAAATTCAGTTAATCAGTCTAAAACTCAACTTATCCATTTAGGGACCCTGATAACGTGGTGCTGTGCATCCTGGCCACTGACGACAATGATGTTACGACATCAAAATTCTGCGCGTGAACAACACGCGTCGCCTCGCAAAAATCCTCGGGGGCGCGGGCATGCACGAAAGCGAGCAGATGGACTTGGACTGCCTTCTGATCACGGTAAGTTGATTGCACGAGTTTGTAGGCTGTAGACATCCCAATAGGCTGATAAAGTCAATGCAGGACAGTAAACAGCACATAAGCCACTCTAGTTTTTTGTCAGGACATGTTCAGGTGAAACTGCCTCATGACACCCACAGGAGCATGTAGTTGGTACTCATTCATATGCAAAATAGGAGATTCTTGACTTAAAGTTTCAGCTTATTTGAATTGAGTTTGCTGCACTGGAATCAAACAGGTGCAACATGATGGATTTCTTCTTTAAAAAGATAACGAAAGCATTGGATGAGATTTGTATACTGCTAAAATCACTGACTGTCTCAAGATTTGTACTTGAAATTGTTAAGAAATCGTAAAACCTTGCAATGCCAATTCTTACATTTCATGTGATATCATAGAATTTACTATAAATGATGTCCATCATGCACAATTAAAAAAAAAATCTAAATAATTTCATCCTCAAGTATACATCTCTTTTCAGATGACTTGTCAATCTCATGAGGTCGACCAATAGAAACCATCAGATAAAAAATGTCCTGTCCAACTTTTGTGCATCAAAGATGTGCATCATAATTTAGAAATAAATCATGTACATATTTAAAGAGATGTATGTTGTGGAATGAACTTAGTGATATTTACATTACAGAGATCAACTTAAAAAGGAAAACATTTATCTTGTACATACAGATAACAATACATCAAAAATTATTCATGCATTATATTATTATAATATGTACAGTTCTCAGCATATGTAAGTACACCCCTCACAAATCTATCTTAAAAATGATATTTTTAATAGGAATCTATAAATATTATATTTGTGCATATACATTAGATTAGTCAGTACTGAAGCCAAATCTGGAGCTAATCTAATAAAAATTATTTACGATAACGGTCCAAAAACTAGAACACCCAAATTTATGTTATAGAAAAATATTAAATACAAATTAAAAGAGGAAAAATCAAGAGAAGCAAAAAGATTGAAAAAATTTGTTGAAATTTTCATAATTAGTTGAATATTTTTTGCAATATTTTGCTTGAATTTATTCGTATTATCTTTCAATTTCTAAATATGTTTGGTGACTAAATATTATTTTGATAAATACATCGGTTTAATAAATCTGTTTTGTTTAAATGCACTAAAATACATTGCCTATAGACTTTTTTCTTAGAATGCAAAATTACCCATTATGCTTTGCTTGTATGCGCAAGGAGAATGCTAAGAACTTCCGGTCGGCAGCTGATGCGTGTAAACAGACACATTTTGGACAGCTTTGAACTGATAGTTTTAATATATTTTACCTGCTTTGATCATCTTTGAACTAATACTGTTGTCGATCAGGGCCACCTGCTGGACTGATCATTTTAAAAAATGTGATCTAAGGATGGAAAACAACTGCTGTGAGGCGTTTGCCCCTCGTTGTGAAGCCTCGTCATCGCTAAAGTCAACAGGTTCTCTTTCTTTAAAATATATAACCAATCCAAACAAATGTTAATCACCATAAATGTTTGACACACACACACACACACACACGTAGCCTACTGGATTGTCCCACTAACACACTGATTTAATAACTGTGACAAAGTGAAAATAAAGTGACATTTTGAAATGACAGAAAAACACAAACCATGGTAAACACAACACACTAAATGAAACAAACGGCTCGTGATTAGAATGAACAGCAAATCAGCCAGTAGAGTATCAGTAACAGACGTTTATTGGTCATTTTTGTAAACTGCATGACTTACACACAGTGGCGGCTGGTGTTAAAAAATTTGGGAGGGGCGCAAACACCAGAAAAAAATCTAACTGTTGGTAAAGTAAGAGCGTAAAAGCCATTTTTCAGGTGATGTATCAAAAAACTAAAATATGACTAAAGCATACAATAAACGCATCACAAATCAGTTCATTTTAGTTCAATTTGGGTTTATTATCAGTAATGAAGTAATCAAGATAATCAGTAAACACACTCATACACACACACACAAACAAATGTTGCCTAATCACTGGCCAGTAGCACTACTTGAAAATAAATTTTGCTCTCCTTTTTTTCTTCTGGCTTGCAAATTTCTCAATAACCGTTAAAGTCAGTCATCTCAGTCACCAGTCTCTTCTCTATTGACAGCATGGCCAATGCATTCAGCCTCTTTTGCGTCATGCTGTTTGAAACAGCAAACACGGAAATAGTAAAAGATATGACTTACATGAACCTGCCGGCCAACTCCGTTTGTCATAACAAGTGCTGGAAAACCCCCGAATATTCGCGCGCTCGCCATCACTTGACTACTGGTGAATTTGCAAGGAAGGTCGATCTGGTCCAAGCTTCATGATTCTTTTTTTTTCTTCATCCAAACGCCTTGTGAACGGAAATCTTTACAAAGATACAACAGAATTTTCCTTCATCTCGAGAAATTGCAGTCTAAGCTCTTTGGTGAGAATGGTCCAATCACATAAGACCAATCATATAAAAACAAATATGATTCGTTCTAACAACAAAACTGGGAGGGTTCGGGGCGCAAAGCGCTGCGCCCCAGGGACAATTAATATCAGGCCAATTAGAGCTTATCGTCATATCACGTGCATTGCAAAAGTTCGTGTACCTACATAGACACCCATTAGTCCGGCGCCCCGCACACATATGAAAAAATATTGTTCATACTTTTTTTTTCAATAAATGTTAGTATGACTACAATAAATGTTAGAATGTTATAATTAAATCAATTTATTTTGTTAATATTTGTGATAATAAACATTAACATATTGAAGGGGTCTAACTTGAAGGGGGGGGCGGCGCCCCAGCGCCCTCTATTGACCAGCCGCCACTGCTTACACACCTGTTAAGTTTCATGCCAGTAATCTGGTTTGCTCTATGATGCAGTGAACACACACGCACACTGCATTTCTGACGGCAGACACGTGAACTAGGAGAACGTTTTCTCTCGCGCTTGAACCACAACTGACAGAACGGCTTTAACATACACCTTTTAAAGTTGTGTCACAAAAACACTCCGTAATCCACTCAAAACGCTATTGAAACCCATTTTTGGAGCGCAAATTACCAGTTGTAAACACTGTAAACGGATGTTCTTAACATTCTACCAGAAGACGCTGGTCGCTATGGCGCCTTCCATGCAGCAGCCAAGAAAAAGGTCTATATTCACTAAGAAATGGATAAAAATATTCATTTTCAAATTGGGGTGTACTCAATTATGCACTGTATTACATAAAAAGTGTTGTGTGTACACATTTTCTTTCCAAGTAACTGCTTAAAGGGATAGTTCACCCAAAAATGAAATGCTGCCATCATTTACTCACCTTCTACTTGTTCCAAACCTGTTAGCTTTCTTTTTTTTAACACAAAAAAAAAGATGATTACACTTCAGCTTAATAAACAATTTTCACTATTACCAACTGGCTTATCACTTGCCTATTAAGATGTTAAGGAGTACCAAACAAAGATTGTATTCTACATCCCTAATTCTACCCAATACCTAAACCCAACTATTAATAAGCAGTTAATTAGTAGTTTAATGAACTAAAAGTTAAAGTGTACATTGTACATTAAAATAAAGAGCAACCAGAAAGATATAAACAAGAACTTTTGGTAACGCTTTCTTTTACAACCCGCAAAGTACCGTGTAAGTACAGTGAAATAACAGTGTACTTTTAGTATAAGTATAATGAATGTATGTGTAGGTATAAGGGAACAAACTGTAATGCTTGGGTAATAAGGGGGTAACAACCAGATATTCAACACTAAAAGTACCGCGTAAGTATATTGAATTTACAGTGTACTTTTCTATAAATTGCAAAGGAACAAACCATAATGTTTGGGTAATAAGGGGGTAACAATAGGATATTCAACACGCAAAGTACTGTGTAAGTATACTGACTTTACAATGTACTTTTCTATAAATTGCAAATGAACAAACCATAATGTTTGGGTGATAAGGGGGTAACAATAATATACTAAACACGCAAAGTACCGTGTAAGTATATTGAATTTACGATGTACTTTTCTTTAAGTATTTTACAATATAAAGAATTATATTACATATAAAGAATTATACAAGGGTGGTGACAACCTAATGCAACCTGCAAACACATGAGTAAGTGCAATAATAATAGTACCCTTATTTTTGGGTTTTATATGGGGTGTTTAATGAATAAAAGGTTTACAACCCGTGAAATTATCAAACCCTATTGTATACTGTATGTATTTTAAATCTGCAATTCAATATAAAAACATATTTCTATACACAACTTACCTTATGAATGTTTCGTCGATCTCACCACAGCCAGGAATGTCTGAACATCACTATCAACAAATAACTTTGCATGATATAGCTAGACCTGCCGTCAGGGTTCAGTGCAGATTAAAACAGGCTAGCATTACTGCTGTTTGCAGGAGGGGTGGGGGGTCTTACTGTTCAAATATACACTTGTGCGTTGAAGTCCAGCTTCTTTCCCCCTTGTTCCCTGTGTTTACGGGTAAATACAGTATTTGTTCCCCCCTTGTTCCATGTAGTTAAAGGGTAAATACCGCATTTGCGGGTTGTAAATTAAAGTGAAGCATTGTTCCCTTCTTGTTCCCCCCTTGTTCCCTGTAGTTAAAGGGTAAATACCACATTTGCGGGTTGTAAATTAAAGTGAAGCATTGTTCCCTTCTTGTTCCCCCCTTGTTCCCTGTAGTTAAAGGGTAAATACCACATTTGCGGGTTGTAAATTAAAGTGAAGCATTGTTCCCACCTTGTTCCCCCCCCCCCTTGTTCCCTGTGTTTAAGGGTAAATACAGTATTTGTTCCCCCCTTGTTCCCTGTAGTTAAAGGGTAAATACCGCATTTGCGGGTTGTAAATTAAAGTGAAGCATTGTTCCCACCTTGTTCCCCCCTTGTTCCCTGTACTTAAAGGGTAAATACAGCATTTGTTCCTCCCTTTTTCCCTGTAGTTTACAGGGTAACTCTTGAAGGTAGTGAAATAAATATACAAACACACAATATATTTCTTTACTTTCTAACCTTTATTTTACTAAATAGGGATTTTGAAACACTTCATCTTAATCAAACATGGTCTCGTCTATCATTGCCTATACTCATTCATTCATTTTCTTTTCGGCTTAGTCCCTTTATTAATCTGGGGTCGCCACAGCGGAATGAACCGCCAACTTGTCGTTTTACGCAGATGATGCCCTTCCAGTTGCAACCCATCACTGGGAAACATCCATACAGACTCATTCACACACATACACTACGGACAATTTTAGCTTACCCAATGTCACCACATGTTTTTGAACTTGTGGGGGAAACCGGAGCACCCGGAGGAAACCCACGCTAACACGGGGAGAACATGCAAACTCCACACAGAAATGCCAACTGACCCAGCCGGGCCTCGAACTAGCGACCTTCTTGCTGTGAGGCGATTGTGCTACCCACTGTGCCACCGTGCTGCCCTGCCTATACTCAAACAACAAAATAACACATTATTTCCTTCCCCCTTTTTCTGGCATCTCTTGCTTGGCTTCCTTTTTTCTGCTCTTCTCCGTAGCTTCCACTGAGGACTCTGATGGTGAGTGGCTGATGGAATCCCATGGGTCTTGCTGCTCTGCATTTAATATAAAAAATATGAATAGATATAAAGGCTTTTAGCAAGCTATACATGTTCCTTTCGCTGTTTAATATATTTGTCGGTGTTGGTTGTCCAACAATTTCACACACTAAACATTTACAGATACCATATGGATACTATACATTTCTATTAAACAAAACTACTATCATCAGACCATATGGGAGATTGTGATAATTTATAGTGATAATAATTCAAGCACAGAGGGGAAAAGGTTAAATGTACATGCAGGCATTGTAGACTTTGAAGTAAAGATTATTTGCAGTTCAGTATATATTTAAATTCTGTGTTACTTAGTAATTGGTGTAAATTTTAGGTTTTGGGTGAACTACCCCTAAGGTTAGTTTTTGATTAAGTACATGTCTTAACCCATCATTAGTTCTTAATAAAGTAATAGATTACATAATAGTATGGTTGATGATGTACTGTTATGGACCCTTTTCACATTTACGGGTTTCTCAGCAGCGAGTGCAGTGAATGGGAAAATACAACACATATTTTTTATCTTTTTTCTCAAATAAAATAAAAACTTTACGATGGTGTTTTCTCGACATTTACAAAAAGAAAAAAAAACTGTGTGAAAATGATAACGGCACCAAGAAGAGAGAATAACATCTAATTCACTGTCCTGCCCATAGACACTATTTGAAACACCTCCCATATTATGTAATTATATGCAAACATTATGTAATACATACATAAATACAAATAAATGTTATTTATAAAAGATTAAATATTAAAAACTCAAGGATTTCAGATGCTGATGACTGTTAAACTCGTCATAACAGTATTGTGAAAATGGTACAATGGTTAAAAATGGGAACAAACATCAGATAGAGACAAAAAAACCTAAACAAACACTTCTATTGACATAATGTCATAAAAATACTTGTTTTATTTACCTCGCGCTGCCGTCCTCGGCTCGTACTGCTGTGAACAGGAAATTCTGGGAATGAATTTGAATCGATTCGTCAACAGACCGATCAGTGTGACATCAAAGTATCGCGACAATAGCAGACAGCTACGTGTGCATTTCAGTCCATCTCGCGGTATTTTATCACTTCAGGTGAACCCCTACTGATTCATTGATTCAAACGAGTTGTGAATCAAGTAGCCTCTAAAGATCCGAATCAAACGGCAGTACCACGAGGTTTTGCTCAGAGTCAGACTTCTGGGACGTTTGTTTGGAATGGCTTCGTCTCGTCACCATGTAACACATGTAAGTAAATCGTTGTTAGTAAATAAAAGCCACTGTCACGATTAGAAATTGTGTATTAACCAGATTATATTTATTTTATTTTCCATTAGTTTTAGCGTAACGTTAACGTTAGTTCATGCCCGAATCTAAACGGCCAGCAGTGAATATTTACCAGTATTTACTGTCGTTTACATAGTTTTTTTGCACATCTTGTTGCCAAAGTTCTTCTGGATTTAGTTTGTCTCAGTTTCTTCATGTCATTCCAGACAGTCTGGATGATGATCAAATCAGATCTCTGTGTGTGTGGAGCACTGGCTGTTGTCAGACTCAGTGTGCAGACAATAATCTCACTGTATAAGTTAATTACAGCTAATGAAATAATATTTGGAAATGTAAATTGATATTTCAAATTGACATGCTACAGATAAATATAGAAATACCGACTTTGATCCTCTTTTTTACCCTGAAATTACTAGTAGCCTAACACTTGCACAGTAGCCTACTGTACATTTAAACTTTTCCCAGACGGCAGCGCGAGGTAAATAAAACAAGTATTTTTATGACATTATGTCCATAGAAGTGTTTGTTTAGGTTTTTTGTTTCTATCTGATGTTTGTTCCCATTTTTAACCATTGTACCATTTTCACAATACTGTTATGACGAGTTTAACAGTCATCAGCATCTGAAATCCTTGAGTTTTTAATATTTAATCTTTTATAAATAACATTTATTTGTATTTATGTATGTATTACATAATGTTTGCATATAATTACATAATATGGGAGGTGTTTCAAATAGTGTCTATGGGCAGGACAGTGAATTAGATGTTATTCTCTCTTCTTGGTGCCGTTATCAGTTTCACACAGTTTTTTTTTCTTTTTGTAAATGTCGAGAAAACACCATCGTAAAGTTTTTATTTTATTTGAGAAAAAAGATAAAAAATATGTGTTGTATTTTCCCATTCACTGCACTCGCTGCTGAGAAACCCGTAAATGTGAAAAGGGTCCATAACAGTACATCATCAACCATACTATTATGTAATCTATTACTTTATTAAGAACTAATGATGGGTTAAGACATGTACTTAATCAAAAACTAACCTTAGGGGTAGTTCACCCAAAACCTAAAATTTACACCAATTACTAAGTAACACAGAATTTAAATATATACTGAACTGCAAATAATCTTTACTTCAAAGTCTACAATGCCTGCATATACATTTAACCTTTTCCCCTCTGTGCTTGAATTATTATCACTATAAATTATCACAATCTCCCATATGGTCTGATGATAGTAGTTTTGTTTAATAGAAATGTATAGTATCCATATGGTATCTGTAAATGTTTAGTGTGTGAAATTGTTGGACAACCAACACCGACAAATATATTAAACAGCGAAAGGAACATGTATAGCTTGCTAAAAGCCTTTATATCTATTCATATTTTTTATATTAAATGCAGAGCAGCAAGACCCATGGGATTCCATCAGCCACTCACCATCAGAGTCCTCAGTGGAAGCTACGGAGAAGAGCAGAAAAAAGGAAGCCAAGCAAGAGATGCCAGAAAAAGGGGGAAGGAAATAATGTGTTATTTTGTTGTTTGAGTATAGGCAGGGCAGCACGGTGGCACAGTGGGTAGCACAATCGCCTCACAGCAAGAAGGTCGCTAGTTCGAGGCCCGGCTGGGTCAGTTGGCATTTCTGTGTGGAGTTTGCATGTTCTCCCCGTGTTAGCGTGGGTTTCCTCCGGGTGCTCCGGTTTCCCCCACAAGTTCAAAAACATGTGGTGACATTGGGTAAGCTAAAATTGTCCGTAGTGTATGTGTGTGAATGAGTCTGTATGGATGTTTCCTAGTGATGGGTTGCAACTGGAAGGGCATCATCTGCGTAAAACGACAAGTTGGCGGTTCATTCCGCTGTGGCGACCCCAGATTAATAAAGGGACTAAGCCGAAAAGAAAATGAATGAATGAGTATAGGCAATGATAGACGAGACCATGTTTGATTAAGATGAAGTGTTTCAAAATCCCTATTTAGTAAAATAAGTATAGAAAGTAAAGAAATATATTGTGTGTTTGTATATTTATTTCACTACCTTCAAGAGTTACCCTGTAAACTACAGGGAAAAAGGGAGGAACAAATGCTGTATTTACCCTTTAAGTACAGGGAACAAGGGGGGAACAAGGTGGGAACAATGCTTCACTTTAATTTACAACCCGCAAATGCGGTATTTACCCTTTAACTACAGGGAACAAGGGGGGAACAAATACTGTATTTACCCTTAAACACAGGGAACAAGGGGGGAACAAGGTGGGAACAATGCTTCACTTTAATTTACAACCCGCAAATGTGGTATTTACCCTTTAACTACAGGGAACAAGGGGGGAACAAGAAGGGAACAATGCTTCACTTTAATTTACAACCAGCAAATGTGGTATTTACCCTTTAACTACAGGGAACAAGGGGGGAACAAGAAGGGAACAATGCTTCACTTTAATTTACAACCCGCAAATGCGGTATTTACCCTTTAACTACATGGAACAAGGGGGGAACAAATACTGTATTTACCCGTAAACACAGGGAACAAGGGGGAAAGAAGCTGGACTTCAACGCACAAGTGTATATTTGAACAGTAAGACCCCCCACCCCTCCTGCAAACAGCAGTAATGCTAGCCTGTTTTAATCTGCACTGAACCCTGATGGCAGGTCTAGCTATATCATGCAAAGTTATTTGTTGATAGTGATGTTCAGACATTCCTGGCTGTGGTGAGATCGACGAAACATTCATAAGGTAAGTTGTGTATAGAAATATGTTTTTATATTGAATTGCAGATTTAAAATACATACAGTATACAATAGGGTTTGATAATTTCACGGGTTGTAAACCTTTTATTCATTAAACACCCCATATAAAACCCAAAAATAAGGGTACTATTATTATTGCACTTACTCATGTGTTTGCAGGTTGCATTAGGTTGTCACCACCCTTGTATAATTCTTTATATGTAATATAATTATTTATATTGTAAAATACTTAAAGAAAAGTACATCGTAAATTCAATATACTTACACGGTACTTTGCGTGTTTAGTATATTATTGTTACCCCCTTATCACCCAAACATTATGGTTTGTTCATTTGCAATTTATAGAAAAGTACATTGTAAAGTCAGTATACTTACACAGTACTTTGCGTGTTGAATATCCTATTGTTACCCCCTTATTACCCAAACATTATGGTTTGTTCCTTTGCAATTTATAGAAAAGTACACTGTAAATTCAATATACTTACGCGGTACTTTTAGTGTTGAATATCTGGTTGTTACCCCCTTATTACCCAAGCATTACAGTTTGTTCCCTTATACCTACACATACATTCATTATACTTATACTAAAAGTACACTGTTATTTCACTGTACTTACACGGTACTTTGCGGGTTGTAAAAGAAAGCGTTACTGAACTTTTTTTTTTGGGGGGGGGGTATCTTGTTTTGTGGTTAACAGAAAAATTGCATTCAAAATCTATTAAAATAGATAGTGAGGAAATTTTTATATTAGGGTGAACAAGTGTCTGAAAACGAAATTTAAACAGTATTTAATCTCATCTTCTGCTGTTTCCCAGGTTCCACATGCATCCACATGGAAGAACCCGGCTCTGGGAAAAGTGAACCGCTTCTGCAGAGAGAGCCGCTGTATGGATCAGTGGGTGCCCATTATCAACCTTCCAGAACGATGAGGAGAACTGAAACCCATAATCGGGTGTAAAAAAAACATGAATCAAAAAATATCTAGCAAAAAAAGATAAAAGCTAAAAAAGGTGGTCACAAAAAGGACTGAGAGTTCAGACCGGACGGAAGCACCTCCAGAATAACCTGGAGAAGGAGGAGCTCTCTCTTGCAATGATTCAGCAGTTTTTGGCTTTGTTTGTGGGACTTTCTGAGGACGTCACATGAAGCTAATTGTGAATGGAAGTGAGCACCTGAGTATCTTGTGACAGTTTATTGACGGAGTGTCATAAAGCACTTCAGATAATTACAGGATAGCAGTTTTCTCAGTGGACAGTTTTCCAAAGGGGCTTCCCTTGTTTGTAGATTTGCCATCATTTCTGAATAATATATCAGCAGTACTTGTTTATGAATGTTGCAAATTAAATGATTTTAAAGGGACTTGCTTCTAAACCACTGAGATCAAAACTATGCATTTATGATATCCTGTACCATTTATTATTATTATTATTATTATTATTTCTTTTTTTACATAATTGTTCTTGTTGCGGTCTTTAAATTATTTTATTATATTAATTTAAATGAGTATTTATGTCCGACTTTTTTATACTATTATATATTGAACTGTGAAATGAGTTTTGTGTTGTAATAAAAAGTATATTTAAACTCAACACGCTAGTCACGTGTGCTGCTCTTTTAGACCTTTCTGGACTAGTAGAACTGACTGGTCGAGATCAGCAGGGTCACGCTGGACTCCATGGCCTTCGTAACTCTCACAAAAGCCATCCAAGCCTTTCTTTTGTCCTACTTTAGTTTAGCGTGACCACTGCGTCTATTCATCAGATTCCTTTTTCAGCTGAAATGAATTGCTCGGGCTCAGCTTACTGTACCGCTTTTGCATATACGTCAAGGTCAAACATGCTGCTGTAAATCAGAATCGCTCCTAATTGTGCTGAACTGATATGGCTTTGTAGGTTAAAAGTTGTGTAGAAAGCACATTGCGCAAGGCCAGCTGGAAACGGAAGTGCTTGGAGACACCTCTCAAAGGTGCGGTTTTGATCACGTCTGGCACACATTGAGTTTTATGTGCCACATACCAGTAAATCTGTTGCAAAACTCACCACTTCTCTGTAAAGATTCTACGCCCGCTTTGAAGGACAGGACAGCGCACACACACAGCACGCTCCCGCGGCCGACACAGAAACCGCCAGCACACTCTCTGTTTCTGTAGCGGATGTAACGAGATCTTTCCGTCGCGTGAACATCCGAAAAGCTACGGGCCCAGATGGCATCCCTGGATGTGTACTTAAAGCATGCGCACACCAGCTAGCGGGGGTTTTTACGGACATCTTTAACCTCTCGCTCTCTCGGTCTGTGGTTCCCACATGCTTTAAGACAGCTACTATCATGCCAATACCGAAATCAGCTAAAACCACATGCTTGAATGACTGGCGTCCGGTTGCACTGACACCCATCTTCAGCAAGTGCTTTAAGAAGCTGATTAAAAACCACATCTGCTCTGTACTGCCCGCTAACACTGACCCTCTGCAATTTGCATAGAAACAACCGCTCCACTGATGATGCAATTGCTTTCACCTTGCACACTGCTCTGTCTCACCTGGAAAACAAAAACACATATGTGAGAATGCTGTTTGTGGACTACAGCTCAGCATTCAACACCATAGTGCCTGCCAAGCTGGTGGTGAAGCTCCAGGCTCTGGGCCTACACAGCTCTCTGTGCAACATGATCCTGGACTTCCTGTCAAGCAGACACCAGGTGGTCAGAATGAACAACATCACCTCATCCACACTGATCCTCAACACTGGTGCTCCACAGGGCTGTGTTCTCAGCCCACTCCGGTACTCCCTGTACACATATGACTGTACATCCAAACACAGCTCCAATGTCATCGTTAAATTTGCTGATGACACAACGGTGGTGGGCCTAATCACCGATAATGATGAGATGGCCTACAGAGAGGAGGTGCACACTCTGACACAGTGGTGTCAGGAAAACCACCTCTCACTCAACATCAGCAAAACCAAGAAGCTGGTGGTGGATTTCAGGAGAGACAAGAAAGAACACACTCCCATCACCATCAACGGGACACCAGTGGAGAGAGTCAGCACTTTCAAGTTTCTTGGAGTACACATCGCTGAGAATCTGACATGGACTGCCCACACAGACGCAGTGCTGAGGAAGGCACAACAACGCTTCTTCTTCCTCAGGCGTCTCAGGAGGTTTGGAATGAGCCCCCACATCCTCCGCTCGTTCTACACCTGCACTGTGGAGAGCATCCTCACTGGCTGCATCACCACCTGGTACGGAAACAGCACCAGCAGCAATCGCAAAGGTCTACATAGGATCGTGCGAACTGCTGGACGCGTAGTAGGAGGTGAGCTTCCCTCCCTCCAGGACATCTATACCAGGAGGTGCATGAGGAAAGCCAAGAGAATCATCAGCGACTCCAGCCACCCAAGCCATAGACTTTTCTCTCTGCTACCCTCAGGCAGACGGTTCCGCAGCATGCGGTCACGCACCAGCCGACTGAAGGAAAGTTTCTTCCCTCAGACTATCAGGCTGATGAACACTTAACACACCCCACACAAACTCTTCCATACCCCGCACTGCACACCATCAAGATGTAGCATGCACTGCACTTTAACAAATCCATACTTAAAACAATACTGCCTACAACTATGTGTACACCTATCTATCGTACGTATCGCTGTCAACATTGCCAATTTTACATTGTCTTGTTTTTTTGTGAGTATGTTGTTGTATATTGCACTGTATTGTCTGTATTTCGCACTGTCGTTGTATTTACACTATCTGTATTTTGCACTGTCTGGAGCCAGCACCTAAGCTTTTCACTCATCATAGCACACATGCTGCTGATGATGTGACAATAAAAGTGATTTTGATTTTTTTTTTTTTTTTTGATGACACAAGTGAGATTTGGCTGATGTTTGGGCTGTGCAATGCAGGTAAATCACTGACATGTCATGTGACAAAGAAACTGGATTCAACTTGTAACCTCATGATGAAGAAAAAACGTTTCTCAAAAGTGGGTTGTTGATGTGGTGTTGCATTTTCACTGTGACACGACAAAAATAAGTGTTTTATTATAAGCATTGTTAGCATTTAAAATGCAGTCAATGGTTAAACATTTGTTTTGTCTTCCATGGATTTATTATAAAAAAAGTTATAACCATTTTTGTTTTACAATTTTGAGCCAAATCTCAAATCCTATGTTCAATTCATCTTTATTTCTATAGCGCTTTTACAATGTTGATTGCAGCTTAAGCAGCTTAACATAGAAGTTCTAGTAAATTGATACAGTGTCAGTCCGGTTTTCAGAGTTGAAGTTCAGTTCAGTTCAGTGTGGTTTAATTTTCACTGCTGAAAGTCCAAAAACTGAAGAGCAAATCCATCGATACACAGCTCCACAAGTCAAGCAGGCAGTGGCAACAGTGGAGAGAAACAAAACTTCACCAATTGACGAAAGTGAAGGAAAAAAACCTCAAGAGAAACCAGGCTCAGTTGGGCACAACCATTTCTCCTATGGCCAAACTTCTTGTGCGGTGTGAGGGACCGGGCCAGCACTAGGGGCATACAAAAAGATTTCCAAAATAATTATTTTTAATAAAGTCAAAAAAAAAAAAAAAAGTTCACAAAATTTCCAAAAATAAATAAATGAAACAAGTAAATCAATTGAAAAATCAATAAACTAAACAAAGAAACAAACTGAGTTCAAACCAAAAACAGAACTCTCGAAATGACAAGACAGAGCACATTTTTACAAGAGGGACTAGTCCACAGTAAACAAGGAGGGGGAGACAAAAAAGACAATTTACAAACAACAATAAACTTGACCAAACATCTAAATAATAGTTAAATAAATTGTAAATAACGTAAAACTAAATATAAATCTAAAGAAATAAACACTGCAAATCATTAATGAAATGAAACTAAACTAAACTGAACTAAAGTACTCCCTCTGAGCCATTAAGCCAATGAAACCGGCAGACGGAACCAAAAGACGGCACTTGGCAGCACGTCGGCCCTTTAGTATGACGGACCACACCCGGAAAATCCATTCTTTATCGGCACTGCAGCACGATAACTTAAACTCAAAAGAAAACTAAATTAACAAAACATCCAGTACTGTTAAGAAGTTTTGTCCTCCTATACTGCAAACTCAAAGTAGTGTCACACCCCTGTCCCCTGTTCAGTTCATGGTTCACTCCAATCTCCGCCCACTCAAATCTCTAAGCCAATCATGACTGCCTCAAAGGCTTTATAAATGGCACCTGTGTTCACAGTTTGCCCTTTCTGACTGCACATGGTTGAACTTTGAGGAGGACTGAATCTGATTTCTTCCGTTGTTTTCCTGTGTGTGCGCGTATATGACCATGTAAGTGGCTTTTGTATGATTTAAGTTGACTTAAGTGCTAATATGTTTCATGTTTTCCATATTTTTTGTTGAATTATATACCTTGTAGTGGTGGCCAAACATTGAACCAGTCGAAGCAAATGTGTCGAAGCTTCGAAAGGTTTTGAAACCTCACTCCACGGTGACACCTAGTGGTCATATTGCACTGGAACAGCTTCAGCAACGAACAGTGGAGCAAACTGAGGTATTAAACCCCACTTTCCAGGCGTAAAAGTTCAAGTGATTTAGTGGAGTGGTTAGGGTTCCTGACTATCATGTGGGGATAGTGGGATCGAATCCACACTGAGACAGCTATTTTGAAATGCTTCAATATCAGTTTGAATTGCTCTGTTCTTGTATCGTTCTGTTTGAACATTGGTCTGACATCCATGTGAGATAGCCCAGTGGTAAGGCATGAGGACACAGGAAATTAAGGCCAATAAATATTTATTTAACTTAAACAAAATAATAATCCAACATAAATACTAGTTAGAAAGCAAATTGAGGCCAACCAAACAAAAATATAACAGAAATTCAGGAAGTCTGAACACAACCAAACTGACCTGCCAAATGAAATAATTACAGGGTATTTATAGACAAAAGGTGGATCCACTTAAACAACATAGGGGAAACAATAAAACATAACATTCATAAATATAATATTTACTAATCAAACTAATTCTAAATAAAGACACTTACAAAATATAAAAATACATAATTACTCAAAATAAACAAATCATTTAAATTAAACAAACAAATAATATACAAACATATTCCAAGTTAATTTCCCCCCCTTATCATTACACCGCATTGGTTCCGCCACGCGGGATCGCCCGGACATAAATCTTTGACGCACACAGGAACAGCTCTTTGCCTGTAAACATGTCGGCCGATCCAGCAGACCACAGCATCATCCTCCACTGCACCCTCCGGTAACTTTAACTCAATAGAAATAACCATAAGATAACAGAAATAACAGAAACAGTACAAATGTAAACTAGAATGTGTGCACTCCAAACCAGTAAACAATGTACCGAAACCGAAAGAAATAGTGACGTAATAATCAGACTTATTTTATAAATAAAGATATGAAACAAAAAGAAAGTTGTCAGTCTCCATTACCATGTGCTTTTGAATGTGATGTCTGTTTGTTGACTGGAGCAAGGTGCGTGTGTCTAATGAATATATGTGTGTGTCTGAGCGAATGTGCGGGTATGTGTATGCGTGTGTATCTGGGCGAATGTGCGTGTAGGTGTATGCGTGCATGTATGCGAGTGTGTGTGTGTGTGTGTGTGTGTGTGTGTGTGTGTGTGTGTGTGTGTGTGTGTGTGTGTTGTTGTTACCCGCAATCTTGTGTGGCCTTATGACAGGCCATCACACACCCCCTCCCTTCGGGCGTCTCGCTGGCACAGCGAGAAAGATAGTCTGCAGTTACATTTGACTTGCCAGGAACATGGTGGACCATAAATCGAAATGGTTGCATGGGCAGGTACCACCTTGTGATTCACCCATTAGTATCTCTCATTCTTTCCAGCCATTGGAGTGCTTTGTGGTCAGTTTACAGTATGAATTCTCTTCCAAGCAAATAATATCTCAAGGAGTCTAAGGCCCATTTCACCGTCAAACATTCCTTCTCAATTGTGGAATAACAGGTTTCTCTTGGAAAGAGTTTGCGGCTAATGAAGACTACAGGTCGTCGATTACCTGGGGATCCCTGTAGCAGCACTGCTCCTAAGCTTCTTTCAGAGGCGTCTGTCTGCACAATAAATTCTTTGGTGAAGTCTGGATTATACAGAACAGTGTTGGTAGTCAATGCAGTCTTTATGTCTTTGAAAGCGGCCATCCTCTCCTCTGTCCATTGGCATTGATTCGGGCATCGGACCCCCACCATATCAGTTAGAGTAGCAGCTCTACTGGAGAAGTTAGGAATAAAGCGATTATAGAAGCCGGCCATTCCCAGAAATGATCTCAATTCCTTACGTGTCTGTGGTAAAGGACATTCTTCCAGTGCCTGAATCTTCTTAATCTGTGGTCGCACCACTCCATTACCAATGACAAAGCCCAGGTATTCTGCCTCTTTCTGGGCTATGGCACACTTAGCAGGATAAACAGTCAGACCAGCTCTTTGGAGCCATTGGAGGACTTCATGAAGATGCTGCAGGTGCTCTTCCCAAGTTGTACTATAAATTATAATATCATCAAGATATGCTGCAGCATATGTTAACCCATGCAATACCTGGTCTATAAGCCTCTGAAATGTTGCCGGTGCCCCATGCAGGCCAAAGGGAAGAAACCGGAATTGAAATAGGCCCCACGGTGTCCTAAATGCTGTTAAAGGCCGGGCTCGTTCAGTCAAGGGTATTTGCCAGTAACCCTTAGACAGATCCAGTGTGGTCAGGTATACTGCTTTGCCCAGTCGATCAATTAATTAATCAATACTGGGAGTAGGATAGGAATCAAATTGTGATACAGAGTTCAAGTATCGTAAATCAATACAAAACCGGATGCTTCCATCTTTTTTCGGAACCAGGACCACTGGATGGCACCACTCACTTTGGGAAGGTTCAATGATCCCTAGACTCAGCATAAAGTCCACTTCCTCCTTCAAGGCCTCTTGCAGTTTCTCAGGTATTCTGTAACTCATACATCTAACAGCAACATCAGGTTTCAGGATCACATCATGTTGGATCAGAGAGGTGTGACCCGGTAACTCAGAAAATATTCGAGGATTACAAAGAGTGTTCACCTGTCTTTGTTGTTTTTCAGGCAGATGGTCCAGCTTAATGTCAGCAGATGTTGGCTGAGGCAGATATTGATCCTCACACTCCTCATCTCCTTGGACACGGCATATCAGCAATACCTGTTCAGAACGGGGCACCCACTTTTTTAACAGATTCACATGCAGTATTCTGCTAGTACGCTCCTGACCTGGAGTTGCCACCTCATAAGTGGTAGGGCCTAGCCGGCTCTTGATTTCAAAAGGGCCCTGCCACTTGGCCAACAGCTTGTTCTCCTTGCTAGGCAACATCACCAACACCTTTTCCCCACTCCCAAATTCTCGTTCACGTGCTCGCTGATCATACCATGTTCGTTGATGTTTCTGAGCCTCCGCCATATGGGTTCTTGCCAAAGTTCTCATTTTCTCTAGACGCTCCCGCATTTGCAAGACATAAGCAACAACATTAATAGGCTCCCGGTTGTCTTTAATTCCTTCCCACATCTCTTTAAGTAGGGTCAAAGGTCCCCTGACTTCATGGCCATACAACAGCTCAAAGGGAGAAAACCCGGTTGACGCTTGGGGGACCTCCCGATAAGCAAAAAGTATATAAGGGAGCCACTGGTCCCAATTCCTACCAGTCTCATCAATAAACTTCCTGAGCATCTGCTTCAACGTTTGATTAAAACGCTCAGTGAGCCCGTCAGTCTGTGGATGGTACGGAGTAGTACGCAGACTCTTAATACCCAGCAACTGGTAGACCTGCTTGAACAGAGTAGACATGAAATTAGTCCCTTGGTCGGTAAGAATTTCCCAAGGTAACCCGACTCTGGAAAAGAACTGAATTAAACAGGTTGCCACATTCTTTGCTTTCATAGATTTCAAAGGAAATACCTCTGGGTACCTCGTAGCATAATCGGTGATAACCAGCAGAAATCGATTACCCAAGCAGCTTTTCTCTACTGGGCCAACAATATCCATGCCCAGTCTCTCAAATGGGGTGCTAATCAGAGGAAGTGGCTGTAGTGGTACTCGAGGTGGATGATGGAGGGATACCAGTTGACACTCAGGGCAGCTCTTGCAATACTTAACAACATCTGCTTTCAGACCAGGCCAGTAGAAATACTTCTTGATCTGTTCTATGGTTTTTCTTACCCCTAGGTGGCCAGCCCACGGGATTGAGTGGCTCAAGTGCAGAACAAGCTTCCGAGCCTCTTTTGGAACAATCAGCTGCTTTACAGATCCAATCTGATGGTAGAGCATGTTCTCTGAAATAATAAAGTACTCACAGTTGTCATTCACCACTTTATCTCCCATTTCCATCTGTTTTGCTTGCTCAAAATAGGTAACAAGACTGGTGTCATTTTGCTGCAATTCTCTAATGTTAGTGGGTAATTTAATTTGTGGATTAAAACCATCTACTTCACCTGCAGGCAGACGAGAGGCATTATATTGCAACTTTGAATGTTTCCTTTGTCGTTTAGTCTTCTTGGGTTTTGTAGGACTGGTTTCTATGTCTGCATTATAAAATGGCAACATTGACAGAGTTTGTGTTGGTTCATCTTGGTGTTTTGCCTTGGCTCTAGTAAGCACCATATTGCACAGTGACATAGGCTGGATAAGATCTAAAAGCAAACCAAACCAGTAAACAATGTACCGAAACCGAAAGAAATAGTGACGTAATAATCAGACTTATTTTATAAATAAAGATATAAAACAAAAAGAAAGTTGTCAGTCTCTATTAACATGTGCTTATGAATGTGATGTCTGTGTGTGGACTGGAGCAAGGTGCGTGTGTCTAATGAATATATGTGTGTGTCTGAGCGAATGTGCGGGTATGTGTATGCGTGTGTATCTGGGCGAACGTGCGTGTAGGTGTATGTGTGCATGTGTGTGTGTGTGTGTGTGTGTGTGTGTGTGTGTGTGTGTTGTTGTTACCCGCAATCTTGTGTGGCCTTATGACAAGCCATCACAATCCAAATAAACACTTTGTGAATAAATATGTCTTGTTTTGGTCATAAAACAAGGTTGTGCTAGTTCAGTCACGGTTGTGGCCAGAAGTTAACAAGAATTATTTATATTACTCATTAAATTTCCCATTTATTCTATTTTATTAATGTCTACCCAAAACCTAAACCCAGCCATCACATTACTGTAAAAATATTAATTATTGTTTTACAATGTTACAAAAATGATGCTAAATTGATAGCGTATCCGCAGCTGTATCCTATAAAGACTACACCATAAAACAGTTACATTATTAAAATACATAAAAATCATGATTTCGGTGTATTTGTACAAGTCGGGATTCGAACCCAAAAATCATTTGAAGCACGTGCACAACGTGCACATATGCGGTCCACTAGGCCACATGAGAAAAGGATTGTTTTTGACCCTGTCAGTTAAATGACTATTCGCCAGGTCTCGAAACGCTTCTGAACTGATCGATGCTTTGAATCGTTTTAGTCACGTGACCAGGTGTTTCGAAACACTTTAGTCACGTGACCTGTGTGTTTCGGATCATGCTTCGGTGCAGTGTTTCGAAACACTTGCGCTTCGGGATCTCGACACTGTGTTGAAACGTCAGTTTCACGTCAGCCATCCCTAGTACCTTGTTTGTTGGTAAACTGAACCATTGTATTTCTGTTATTTCCTTGCAGAAACCACACACACAAAATACACTCCAAGAAACACCCACACCCACAAACACACACAAAGAAAAGACACACAAACACACACACATACACCTTTCCTCCTGAGCACAAATCCTTGTTGATGACCAATAAATGCAACTAAATGGAGTGACCAGACTGGACCTCTGTTCTTACCGACAGCACCACTGGCTTCAAGCTAGCTACCTAAGCATTCCTACCACACTCCTTTTTAAGTACAGATAACTAATTTTGTGTGCACCCAAAATAGTAAAATGTACTGTGAATAATAAAAACTAATGATTACAGAAACCGTGTATGTGTCTTATTTAAACCAAATATGAAAGAAACGAAATGTGTAAACACAATAACTCAATTAAACTTGACCAATAAATAATCTTAAATTATTGTGTGTATGTGCATGCCTCACTCTTAATGTGTGGCCACCACACTGGCCATCACATGCGGAGCTGCAGTCTAGGCACTGAAGGATGGATAATGCTGGATGTCCATCATGGAGAAGCTAGATACTGTCCTGTGGCGTGACTGTCTTCAGGTAGTTCAATAAATTGTTCTAAATTTAACCGAAATTGTAAAATCATTAACCCTCATGGGTCGAAGACCCCGTATACGTGTTTTGAGGCGACTTCTCCTGATAACGCCAAAAAGAACTTTGATTACACTTTCAGATAACATACAGATAAGAGCAATACATTAATGGAATCTGTTAGGTGTCTACTTTTTTGTGTACACTCACAATAACAACAAAAGTGTGTGCTTTTGCAAAATAAAGGAAAATAAACAGTGTAGGCATTCTTTCCTTTCTCCGTGAACTGTTTTTAGAAAAGTGTCAGTAAAATGCACTGAAACTAACGTATGGTCATACAGCAAGTAATACAACAGAATTTAGTTTGAGCTAGCTTTTGCAGCTGGACATTGCCTTACAATGCCCTTGATGGGTGAACATTAGCCAGTGGGGGAGTGTCTTCTGTCTCTCTAGGTATGAATTATTCATGACCAATAATACTCCCACGCATACAGCTGAGATGATCCAAAACAGACTTTACAAAATGTAAATCATTGTAATTTTTTCTTTGAATGAGAGAACAAAATCATTTTTACATAATGGTGAATTATATATTCTACCCTACAACACTGGTTACAAAAGTCTTGTTCAGGCACATTCAGTGTGGTTTTTGGACCTTATTTCAGCTATATCTTTTTCTCCAAAACCTACTAACCACACATAATATTTTTTTCTAAAAATACGCAAGCATGTACATCAATATTTCTCACATATTATTGTAGCACAGTTTGTGCTGAATTTAAAAATAATACATGTTGACCAATAATAAGCAGCTGGAATAAGCACAGATGTCAGGGCATGTCAAAACATCTTAAGAGCCCCAAAATCTACTCATACCCCTGAGGGTTAATAAATACTTTAGGCCTAATTTTAAAAGTGTTTTTTTTTTTTTTTTTTTTTTTTTGCTAAATGGAAATCTTTTTTTAATCCTTATATAGCTAAAAACAATATAAACATTTTGTCACTAAAAATCATGTCC
This sequence comes from Danio kyathit, assembly GCA_903798195.1. Classification (NCBI taxonomy): domain Eukaryota; kingdom Metazoa; phylum Chordata; class Actinopteri; order Cypriniformes; family Danionidae; genus Danio; species Danio kyathit. The sequence goes on from LR812520.1 coordinate 16,587,112, forward strand.
TCTGGTGTGACACTACATGATCATTTTAAATCAGTCAAATCCATGGAAAACTGTTATTAGTTGAAGGACCCCATTCTGGCTTAAAAAGTTTAAAACATTCTCTCCACGTGTAGCAGGTGTGTGGTGAACGCACTGGTGCCCTTGTCCTGTGGCTGCCAAGTGGATGCTGCACACTGGTGGTGGTGTGGAGAGACCCCCCTCTTGAATGTGAAGCGCTTTGTGTGTATGGCCATACACGGTAAATGCGCTATATAAATACACACATTACATTACATTTAGGAAAGTCACTCTAAAATGAGGCAGCACAATGATGTATGCAAAGTATTTGTCAAATTATTATATTTGTCCATATTTTTTATATTAATTAGCTGTCTGTTTAGCATATTTGTGGGTTGCACAAGACTTTATAAATTTGATTCATAATTAATCACTTCATTTTTATTACATCACATTTTTAGTTTGGTGATCTTCCCAGGCAAGGATATAATGTTATATTAACAGTTAGGACTGCAAGTCCAATTATTTCAAAATAATAACATCCCAGTTTATAACATACAGGTTAAATTTGCTTACAAAACAATCACTTATCATCAGTTCAACACATTCTGTCTGGAATGTGTTTCTTTTATTGTATAAAATAAAATATAAAAAAATTAAATAAAATTCACCCATATACACAACTCTCTTCTGTAAAACACAAATAGAAATATCTAGCAGAATGTCCAAGCTGCTATTTTCATGCAATAAAAAGTGTCTGCAGCAGTCTTTTGTTTTTATTGTATAGTGGGAATGTTTACACAATTTTAACCCCTTAACTGTCACCGTCCTGCCACGGGAAAGATTAAGTTTTTGCATTTAAATTATAATCTAACCATGACAGAATATATATCGTTGGAAAGGTCCAAGACTTCTGAATTTATATTTTACCACATTTTTTTTTTGTTTTGTATGAAGAGTAATAGATTAAAACACATTTACCGTCACCCCACAACTTATGGGACCATTTATGGTTACATATTCCAACCATAATACTGTAGTCTAAACATAATGCAGTCATGAGGAACTATGTCATTTTAAAACCTAACATGTCTAAAAATGTTTTTATGTCTGGTGACTGATTTTTTATAGATATTTATAAATTTGCAACAAAGATACTCATAAAGCATTACTTTGCTACAGCAATCAAAATGTAAGATTTTGTTTAGATGCTTTTTAGAGGCTAAATTCAAATCAAACACCACAAAACCACCCATAATATTTCATTATTTTATGTCTATTTTACAAATACTGTCAAAAGTATATTAAAAAAAAACAGTTTCATATTCCTCAAAAGGTAGGGGGCACCTTTGTTTGGTCAGCAATGGAAACTGGATGTCATCCAGTGGTAAGGTTTGGTACTGCAGCCAAACAAAATCTTACTGAAAGCTCATTTTTTGAGATACTATATACATTTATGCTTTTATTATTTTCATAAACAAAGACGTGTAACTTTTGTTTTGTTTAACTTTTTGAACTTTATTTAGCTACAGTCTGACATCTGTCTTCTTTAAAATGAGACCAAGTTGAAATCTGTGAACCAAAACGTTTAAGATTGGCAATCTAAGTTGTCGTGTAACATGTCATTTTCATGTCCATGTTCAAAAAGTGGGGGCGACAAGTTAAGGGTTAAAGACTTTTTTGTTAAAGATTATATAGTGCAAGAATATTATTGCTTTTATGCAAATCAATGGAAAAAAAAAGCATTTGTTATGAGCATTTCTGTATCAATGACAATTACTGCTGATTTAAAATGAAGGAAATAGAAGTTTCTTTATATATTTGTAATGCAAGAAGACATTTCATGTTTTAAAGCATCTATATTTTGTTACATCTTTCATGCAAGGCAATCAATAAGCTAATTTATGTTTTATACTTTCATGCCCAGCAAGAATATGTTGGTACTTGTATGCAATGCAATAAAGAAAATTACATTTTACATGTTGATGCGTACGAGGCGCAACACAAGAGTACACGGTGTATAAGAACACACACAGACACACACATATATGCAATGCCTTGTTTTACTATTTCACAATTTTAATAAATCTTTCTTTCAAGGTACAGTACGTACAGCACATGTTACAAAGGCTCGCAAAAAAAATACAGAAATTAGAAAAGAACATAATTTTCTTCACAGAGAAACTGAGGTCACATGGATTTGGTTGTGAGTCTCAAATACTGCATTTCTCAGCAGCATCAGGAATATGGTTCGTTCAAAGTCTGAATGCTAGTGTAATGTTTCACGACTGCCCTCTTCACAAAAATAAAACAAATAAAAAAAAATCCTTTCAATTCAGCAGTGGTCTAAAAATGTGCCTTGTCAGAGGAAAGACAAGAAAAGGCACTTACAAATCAGAAGAAAACGGGTCAACAGATAAAAAAAAGATCATCATTTCATTCGTATACATGGAAAATAAGTAAGGAATGCTTTAAAAAAAAAAACTAAGGCACATGGGTTTGAAAGTGCAAGCCAATGGAATCACTTCTCTTTAATCTTAAAGAAAAATAGTTTACCCCAAAATGAAATTTTACTCACTATTTACTTTTATTTAAACCTTTATGAGTCTCTTCTGATCAACACAAAATAATTTATTTCGAAAAAAGCTGAAAATCGATAACCATTGACTTCCATAGTAGGAAAACGAAATACTATGGAAAAATGGTTACAGGTTTCCTACATTATTAGAAATACCTCCTTCTGTGTTAAACAGAAGAAAGAAACTCATCATGTTTTGAAATAAGAGTGAGTGATGACAGAATTTCTGGGTGAACTACCGCTTTAATCTACTCCAGAAACTCTCAAGTTTCCTCTCGGAAAAATCGGTCATATCACTTACTTTTTTGTTTCATTCACCCAGCATGCACTTGACCATTGATGATTGCAAAAGTTACATCCGATTCATTATGGATCCTCAAATTCCATTTAATTCAGTCCCTTTGCTATTAATAAATCATTCATATATGTGCTACTAGAGGAATATACAATGTCATCAGTCATTTAATCAGTTAGTGTAGCTTCAAGCTCTTTAAATCATACTGTGATCTGCTACTTCCCTATTTCAACCACAAAGTGTAACTTAAGGCACCGTTTGGTGGAAAGAGGAACTTTAAAACAGCTAAACGCTTTGAATTATCTCCTGGATTGGCTCCAGACCAAACAGAAAGACGAGGGACGCTAATGAGAGGCGATGCTAACCATCACCAAAATTGCCAGTTAATTAGTAGTGATTGGAGTTTATTTACAGTAATAAATACTGTAAGAGCTAAATATAGGTAAGACATGGCACAAAGTTATACTAAGGAGCTGGACTTAAGGTAAAGTTGAGTAGAAGTAATTAAATAAAACTCCTGTAGTTGTTTGTTGGACTACAATATAGTGCAGGGCTTTTTGTCCTTGAAGGGGTTTTCTGAGGCGGGGATGCCCATGAGCAGAGGGTCGTATTTGGCATTTTCTCCACAGTAACGCATCAGGTCAGCGGAGGCCTTGGATACCTGGAAGTGGAGAGAAAAGGATGTGAAAAATGTTTGCGGTGAACCACTTTGAGCACTTTCCAGGTGCATTTTCAAACTTTTCCAGCACATTACAAGATTTGCATAGTATAGTATAGTATAGTATAGTATAGTATAGTATAGTATAGTATAGTATAGTATAGTATAGTATGGTAGAGTATAGTAGAGTTAAGTATAGTAGAGCAGAGTATACAGTAGTAGAGTATAGTATAGCAGAGTACAGAATAGCAGAGTATAGCATAGTAGAGTATAGTATAGCAGAGTACAGTATAGCAGAGTATAGCATAGTAGAGTACAGTAGAGTATAGTATAGTAGAGTATAGTATAGCAGAGTATAGCATAGTAGAGTACAGTAGAGTATAGTATAGTAGAGTATAGTATAGCATAGTAGAGTATAGTAGAGCATAGTATAGTATAGTAGAGTATAGTAGAGTATAGTAGAGTACAGTATAGTATGGTATAGTAAAGTAGAGTATAGTAGAGTAGAGTATGGTAGAGTATAGTATAGTAGAGTAGAGTAGAGTAGAGTATAGTATACAGTAGTAGAGTATAGTAGAGTATAGTATAGTAGAGCATAGTATAGTATAGCATGGTATAGTATAGTAGAGTACAGTATAGTAGAGTATAGTAGAGTTTAGTATAGCAGAGTATAGTGGAGTAGAGTAGAGTATAGTATACAGTAGTAGAGTATAGTATAGTATAGTAGAGCATAGTATAGTATAGTAGAGCATAGTATAGTATAGTAGAGTACAGTATAGTAGAGTATAGTAGAGTATAGTATACAGTAGTAGAGTATAATATAGTAGAGTATAGTATAGTAGAGCAGAGTATAGTAGAGTATAGTATAGCAGAGTATAGCATAGTAGAGTACAGTATAGTATGGTAAAGTAGAGTATAGTAGAGTATAGAGTAGAGTATAGTATAATAAAGAATAGTAGAGTATAGTATAGTAGAGTAGAGTATAGTATAGCAGAGTATAGTATGGTAGAGTACAGTATAGTATAGTAGAGTATAGTATACAGTAGTAGAGTATAGTATAGTATAGTAGAGTATAGTATACAGTAGTAGAGTATAGTATAGTATAGTAGAGTATAGTATACAGTAGTAGAGTATAGTAGAGTATAGTATAGTAGAGCAGAGTATAGTAGAGTATAGTATAGCAGAGTATAGCATAGTAGAGTAGAGTACAGTATAGTATGGTAGAGAAGAGTATAGTAGAGTATAGTAGAGTATAGAGTAGAGTATAGTATAATATAGTATAGTAGAGTAGCGTCTAGTAGAGTTGCGTATAGTAGAGTATAGTATAGTAGAGTATAGTATAGCAGAGTATAGTAGAGTAGCGTATAGTAGAGTAGCGTATAGTAGAGTATAGTATAGTAGAGTAACGTATAGTAGAGTATAGTATAGTAGCGTATAGTAGAGTATAGTATAGTAGAGTAGAGTATAGTATTCTAAGAAAAAGTTCTGATGGCATTATGCTCAAAGGCCAGTGTCAAATTACTCTCATTACTCTCCTTAATAAAGACTTATTTAATTTTATTTAAATTTGTAATTATCACTCATTTAGTAAGAAAAATTATCATGAAAGCTAGACAATTTCAAACAGTTTCAATCCTTTTATCAAAAATCTAAGCACTTTTCAAATCTTGAAATCATGGTCACGCGTTACAATACCTTTTTATTAGTTAAAGGTGCAGTAGGTGATTGTCTTCAGTCACATTTTTGTGCTGGTTGAAAGTTTCTTCATATTCCATCAGTAATGAATATAGTAAAAGATCTAAATGTATTTATATGCATTTTTATATTCTAGGTATGAGACAAAAAAAAAAAAATGATCATACAAATAAAATCTGTCGGGCCGATAGTTCCCTGATAAGTAGCCCAAACTGTCTGTCAACAAATGTAGATTTGTACATCTGCGCACGCGTTCACGCAGATCCGCCTTTTGCCCGTGCATGCGCACCATGTTCACGAGCACATGAGAGAGTGACAGCAGTAAAAAACAAATGCTGAATCAAAACTTTTTCAAATCCTGAATTAATATTGGAGTTACTTTTGCACGCTGGAGGAAGGATGACAACATGGCTGAAGTATTTCTGTTAGACAGGTAATGTTCTGTTATAAAACTATTTTAGTCGCGCAAAGCTGATGTAGATTTTGTTGTTTTACGAATGGGTTATATGCACAGAAGTGTTGTTCAGCCACTGAAATCTTCCGGCGAAAGATTGATGTGACTATTTTTAGTTTCATAAGGGACCAGAATCGATAATGTAGATTTTATTTAGTTTAACAACAAAACACAAGTAAATAGCGCTATTCCGCCTAGCCTGCTTCGCTGAAGTAAAGTTTGTTTTATATTCACATCACATTGGTTCATTTTTAAACAATGAAAACCTGTGGCATACTCCCTATATTGTTTATCATGCTACTCTGAATATTCACTCTCAAATAGCATGTAAGTATGGCTCAGTAATAAATGCAATATCTGCATGCCACCGGACAAGCACTAAGCATACAGTAGTCACTTTAGGACAAAGCGCATGAGAGAGTGAGACCAGCGATCCTTGCATGCATGAAACATTGCACATTATGACAAGTTTTGTTTGCTACACAACTGAAAACGTGCTAGATATAATACAGTTTTTCATTCAGAATTGTAATATTATAAAGTACTATAAAGTTTTGTAACGGGCGAATGACATGATCTAGTGGGTCTCAGGGGAGGGATTGTGTTTCAAAGATATTATGCTAACAGATAGCATTTCGGCAGATCACCTACTGCACCTTTAATATTTGTGTAACAAGGATTGCAACCAAAAGTTCAAGGGAAGGAGGCGGGAACCAAAGAACATTCAAAGAATTTAAATAAAAATTAATAAACAAAAGAAATATGAGACATCAACTCCTCATGGAAAGCTAAACCATTTTGTCTCAGGCCATTGGACTGTTCTTTGTACCTCACTTAAACGATCAAAGATGATTTAGATCTTTTAATCTTGATAACTGATCTCTGGCTAATTTGGTTCTTAAAACAAGTTTGTGAATCAGATTAAAATGTCTGGATAAATTCATCTGAGATCACTGTGTGCGCTCATGTTTTATGTTAAGGACAGATCTATCTCTCTGCATTGGTGACCGGTCGAGGCTTGTATTAAGTTCAAATCATTGATGCTTGCTTACAGGACTGCACCCTCTTACCTACACCTGCTCATGAAGGTCTACATCCCCTTCAGGAGCCTTGTGGTACCATCACAGAGAGGCTATAAGTCACTTTCCAAATTTCATTCAATAATCCCTGCTGGTGGAATCATCTTCCCATTCCCACATGAACTGTAATTCACTATTGTCATTCATATGATGTCGTAGTTCCCGACCTTTCCATTAATTAACCACGATCAGACTGGAGGTTTTCAATGGGCTATATGTACACAAACTTTTAATTTTCAGCCAGGCAGCCCAAGGGCTTCTGGTGAACTGTCTTTCCATTACAAAATTGTGACGTTTAAGAAATGATTTCTTTAAAAATTAACGATCTTCACTGTCTGTTAGATATACGATATGAAGTGGGTCTCAGATCAGACAAGAAGCGCTGCATTAAATTCCATTTCTCCATGTCATGTCTTTAAAACATGACAGTTTATTTTACCCCAGTACTTTCAATGGAATTTCTGCGCTAGCCTCTTGCCACTGACGGCGCTAGCGTTTACGACAGTCTTTCATCTCGTTTTACGCTTGAACAACTAAATGAATGCTTAAGTCTGTTTAACTGAATGCATTTTAATTACATTACAACATCGATGCTGTAAAAACAACCTTATGAAATTGAAAATAGTCACATTAAGCTTTTACCGGAAGTTTATCGTTGGCTTAAAAACTTTAGCTGTGCATAGAGCCCATACCAGAAGATAGACTTTATTGAATAATAAAGCCGAGAAGGTCCAGAGCAAACCACAGGGCATTCTGCAGTCTCTTCCAGAACAATCTGAATAGTCTCTTTTCTCTTTTGAGTGTTCTCCTTTTAACGTTGTCCATCTTAGGACATTTCCTTCACTGAGAAGTCTGAAAGGTTTCTATGGAGTCAATTCAGGGCCATATATACTAGCAACATAAAAGAAGGTTTTGCAAACAAAAAATAAAATATTGAGCAAAAAAAAACTAAAATGATGCAAAATCATTTTTGAGAAAATTTAGTTTTGAGAAATAAAAATTAATTTTGCAAGCAAAAATAAAAAACTGCAAATAAAAATCAAGTAGTGCAAAAAAGAAATTTAATATTTGCAATTTTTTTTTAAAATATACATATATACTTGCAAAATATTTTTTTCCAGTATTGCCTTTACAAAACCTCTCAAGTCAATTGCAACGCTCATTTTGATTTGCTTTTCAGTCATCCATGAATTTGAGATGCTGTTTTCTTTTTGCACTTCACGTTTCTGTGCGTTTGTCTTTCTGGTCCTCATTTGACCAGGGGGCGGAGTCACAGGAACTGGAGCGTGTACGGCATGCCCGGACATGATTCCTATGAAGTGACGTCATCAGCTGAAGACATCAAAAGAGTCTGGCTGCAGTTTCATGCTGTGTCCCAATTCGCATACTTATACTACGACCTCAAAGTATGTACTTTTTTGTGAAGGAAAAATATATACTTTTGAGTGTGTAACAGAAAAGTATGCAAGCTTTGGGACATACTACTTCCTCGTTACACAGATCGTTGTGTTGCTTAGTTAAGAGCCCTGTCAATCAACCACATTTCTGTCCTATTTAATTTCCTACCTTATTGGAGAAGCAGCAGCAGGATAATCTCCCATTCACAAGTCTTTCATGCAGAGAAATCTCCTCAGGTCTTTTGGTAATTCTGCATTCAGACGGTAATGTCCAAACACGTCTTTATATAAGTTCCGTATTGTTGTTGCAGATGAAATATAACACAGACAGCGGTATTTAAATATTCTCCAGTGGGCTAGATATTAATTAACAGTCATACAAACATCTTTACCGAAGCCTCTCTGCATGACGGTTGGTCTTGTGCGTCCATCATGTTTGTAGTTTGTTTACACTTTCACCCGCGTTTTGTAGTTCTAATCGAATTCAAGTCCAACGCGCAATGTACTGTGGGCAATATCAGCGGTTAGAGTATGGACGCTTCTACACTTAAAATTTTGACCGGAAATGGTAAACCATCCGGGAATTTTTGGCATACTCTTTTTAACATACTACAATTTGGGACATACTAATTCTATTTTCACATACTATTTAGGATGGATAGTATAGATTGGGACGCAGCATCAGAGTCAGATCGGTGCAATTTCAGCCGCACATGCGCATTCAGAGTGATGCAGTTTCAGCCGCTCATGCGCATTTGAACACGAAGATTCTCGTGCACGCACGCACACGTTGCGGCGGGTCCAAGACGGAAATACGACAAAATACGGTTTACAAACTAAAGGTACGACAGACAAAAGAAATACCTATGTATGTACACACATAATTATGTCACAAGGTAGTCTGTAAACTCCTATTATAAAAAGATTGGGGTTGCGGCCAGGATTTTATTTAAAGTAATAGCTGACAGGCATTTTTAATATTGTCTTAATAACTTGATTACTTCACACGTCTAAAATGTGTTTATACTGGCAAAATGCATGACTAATTAATGTTAATGCACTACTAAATAAAACATTTCTACACATGCCTCCTACATAAAAAATATTTAAATAGACACGTTATAGTGCTTTACCATTTTATTACAGTATTATACCATTTATATTACAGTATTTAAACTTTTATGTTAACACATGCTACAGCTAGAAAATATTTTAGTTGACTTAGGTTTATTAACTAAATTGAAATTGAAAAAAAAAACACCCATTTATATTACATCGCAAAATAAACAGACAAAAAACTATGACTTATTAAATGATTATCAAGGACCTGTTTATATTCCTTTATTGCAGAAAGAAAAACACAATAAATGTATTTCATTCATTCATTCATTTTCTTTTCAGCTTAGTCCCTTTATTAATCTGGGATCACCACAGCGGAATGAACCACCAACTTATCCAGCATATGTTTTACACAGCGGATGCCCTTCCAGCTGCAACCCATCACTGGAACCTGCATGACTAAGAGTGGGTTGTTGTCATTGACATCTAATAATGTATATTAATTTTAAACTAATATAAAGCTAAGACGCCCCATGAGTCACTTTGGTCTGTTGCTCCATTACATCAACGCGGCCGCCATCTTTATCCGGTCATCAGTGTGCTATAAACAGACGCGACTGAACAGAGGAGCTGCTGTTTTCTCAGATACAAAACACTTATATTTATTAACTTATTATAGTTTTATGGTGTAAATAAACTCCAGTTACTTAAAAGTAAGCTCAATCATATCATGAATATTTTATGGTATAGAGAGAGATATATTATCAATAAAAGTATCTTCTTTATCACAAGTAGTGCTGGAATCCTCTTTACTTTTTAAGTTTTGCAATTTTTGTTCCCATACACCTTGTGGAGTAGAGTTGCTCCAGATCTCACCTCTTAAAGAGAGATGTGACCGCAAACAGTAATGTACAGCAGTAGCCTATCTATATAACAGTAAATAAAAAAACGCTAATAAAAAGTAATGAATCACATATTATTATAATAGTATAAATTCTATACAATAAAATAATACATTATATTTGAAATGATTAATAATAGCAAATGAAATAGTATATAATACGAAATAGTATTTGTGTAGCCATGTATAAGAGTAAAAAGAGTATAAATATCACTAATATAAGTGGAATTTCAAAAAAAAATTATTATTTAGGAAGTAATAATACATATTATAGTATAGCAGAATAAAGACAATAACTAAATATAGTGTGTAGCAAGTATTAATAACAACTACAATATGCAAGTAGCAAATTGTATAATAATGCTTATTTCACACGTTTTTAACAAATTTACTTGATTACATATCATATGCTAGATCTGCTCATCCTGCACAGCACTTCTCAAATACATCTGCTGTCGATCAAACAATTCATTAAATAATTTACTGTATATTATATAAAAAATATGAAGTATTTTGTATTTTGCTGATACTGCTCCTTCAACAGACATTTAACTGACTATAAGAAACTTTGCTCAACTTACACTAACCCTAACCCTAACCTCAACCAAACAGTCTACTTATAATCTAATGAGAATTAGCTGGCATGTAGATGCAATGTATGAATTTAAAAAGGCAATTCAAAGTTTATTTCTGTTTGGAGAAACACTGCTATTGCATTTAAAATCAAACTTAGTCCAATCTCACCTTTCAATTTACACATTTTTCCACTTCATTCATTAATTTTCTTTTCGGCTTAGTCCTTTTATTAAGTCGCCACAACGGAATGAACCGCCAACTTATCCAGCATTTGTTTTATGCAGCGGATGCCATGCACACTCATACACTACAGACAATTTAGCCAACCCAATTCACCTGGACCGCATGTCTTTGGACTTTTGGAATGGAAACCAGAGCACCCAGAGGAAATCCACGCGAATGCAGGGAGAACATGCAAACTCCACACAGAAAAGCCAACTGACCCAGCCGACCAGCCGAGGTTCGAACTGACGACCTTCTTGCTGTGAGGCGACAGCGCTACCTACTGCTCCACTGCGTCGCCCATTTTTTCACTTGAGTGAAATCAGTTGAAATGATTTCAACTAATGAATAAGTTAAATACACTGCTTTATGTAAGAATGTTCAGTGCATTGCCTGTCTCTTTGAAACTATTTTCAGGAGCCACCAAACTAGGTCAGAGGTCACGGAGACCTTGAGTGGAAATGAACGGCTGAGGACTTGAAACAATATTGTTCTATTGTTTCTATTGATATTTCTATGAGTTAATTCTATCTAAAATGTCTTAAGTGATTTTGCTATTTTTACAGTTAATTCTTTTAAAGTAACTTTACTTTTTAGTCAAGATAGACTTGGTGTAGTGAGAATTTAACTGTCTGAATGTAGATTATACCGGTTTTCAACCAGTTTTGATAAAGACGGCTGAGAAGTACACTCAGCCTTGGATAAGAAACAGATTGTACTTTAAGTGTGTGTGCTCTATTTGATTGTAGATACTTTTAACAGGTCTGGAGTCAGTTCTAAACAGTCTATTGAATGTCTGATGTTTATGCTTAAGATATTGTTCAGAATTGTACGCACGCACCCACGTGGAAATTTTCCTAGTCTATCTGTGTTTTAACCAATCAGGCTAGAACACCTATATGTATGACGCAGATAATGACGTTATGTGAGAGTATAATTGTTATTGATTTGTGATTGTAAGTCAGAGCGGCCTAGGAACTCATTGCGAGTGTTGAAGCTGGCTTCTGCTGATGAAACTGCCAACTATCTTCCGTAAACGTTATTTATTTATTTATTTAAATTTCTGACTCCGGCTCTTCTTCATCTGACAGACTGGTCATTCTTTGGGTTAAAACTGTAATTACCCCAACAGTTTTTGGTGGAGGATGCGGGAATTTGTCTACTGGTGACACCATTGATCAATCGACAAAAAAGAACGGTAAGAAAAAAAAAATAATTTAAAGTATATTATAGACTAGGGATTGTCTGTGAAGTAGTGGTTAGTAACGGAACGCTGTGGGTTTTCTCATTCAGACGTGAATGAAAGGCATCAGTGGATTCACAAAAATTTGTGGTAAATTTGCGTGTAAATGCCGTGGTAGAAAGCTGGTGCGTTTTACGGTACACCTATAATGATACTGATACGTATAACAGTAATTGAAAGGTGTACCTACTCCACCCAGAGTTAAGTACTCCGTAATGGGTGTGTAAGAGGCTTTTGAAGACATTCTCGGGAATAAAACTTGGACTCGTTTTTGTATTTAGTAGTGACTAAATTAACTCCGAGAGTGTTATAAGTTCCACCACTGCTATCTTTCTGCTTCACAGACTAGGGCATGCCCGATTTTTAAGAATAGTGTAGGTCAGTTTATAAGGGAAAGAAATAATTGAACAAAAATAACATTATAAAGAGATCCATTAGATAGTAGTGGCCACAAAAGTCAGATAAGATACCTAGAAATATCAGGGCGAGGTTGATTGATCAATGATGCACCAGGAGCAATCCCGAGAAAAATGTGACCCTAACTGGATTGGACCGGTCTGGACAGTTTGCACCTCTTGGGGATGGTTTGCAGATTCATCAAGCAGAAGCCAAGCGCTGTTGGTAAGATTGCCCTCTCAATTTCTTGTTGCTTTTTGTGTTGAACTCTGATATAAAATAACTGAGAAATTAAGTAGCTTGCAGCAGAATGCAGTAAATAGCTCAGCTAAGCTCTCGGGTTAAAATGATTTTAGTACTGATTTTAAGAAAGATTATTCTTTCTTTGGCATTTGATTGCATTTGAAAAGCTAAAATCTAAATATTGAGTGTCTAGTAGCAAAAACCCCAAGCACAGAAATAACAGTAACATTTAATGGGAATAAAGAATAGTTTATGTTGTGTCTTAGAAGATAAGATTCTGTGTGACTGCTCTGTTATCTTGGTTTAGCTCTCACCAAGGCTGGTTTTGGCTGTAAAAAGTAACAGAGACATGTCAGAATCAAAATGTGCCATGTAAGTCTGTGCAAACAAGCAGCTTCATGGTTGGATTTATATATTTTTATTAATAAAAAAAGCAACATAAATGGGGGTTTCAAATATTAATTTGATGGATGCAGTTAACCCCTGAAAGATCTAAAACTTTTGTTGACTGTAAAAGCATTAACTTTGAAAATGCATGTCGACTCTGTTTTACATGTTTTAGGACGGGCTTGAGTAAAAAGATTTTTCAATGAAATTATGTTATTGAGGTTAATGTTGTGTTTAATGTATGTTTAAAATGAGTAAACATGCATTAACCGTTCTGGATTCATCAGAACTCTCTGTCTCTCATTCGAAGTCAGCTAAGAGCTACTATCTGCCTGTTCCATAACAATTGATAAGCACAGGGTTCAGTTGGAAATCACAAAGACTATTTTGTAAAAGAAATGTTAGAATGAGTACAGAAATTCTACATGTCAATGTTTATGCACTAATAGAGGTATTAGTAATTAAACATTAAATTTAACAAATAAGAGATTATAAAATGCTTTTGTTTTCCCAGTGATGGGTTGCGGCTGGAAGGGCATCCGCTGCATAAAAACGTGCTGGATAGGTTGGTGGTTCATTCCGCTGTGGCGACCCCAGATTAATAAAGGGACTACGCGAAAAGAAAATGAATGAATGAAAATGCTTTTGTTGAAGCATCTTTAAAACACTAATATACCCCCTGAGCTATAGAGATAATTAATTTGAACAGTTGTTATTACTGTTTGGAAATTTCTTGTCTTGTCTTCAGTGGTGTATTACTGTTTGTAACTTTTGTCTTCACCATCACATACAGGGCCTGGTGGCTACTGAGGTACCCTGACACTGAATGGATTGGGGTGATATCTAAACTACCTTAGTAATCTCAACTTGATGTTCAGTTGATTTAAGTGTTTGATTAACCTGTCTCAAAGTAGGTAGTCTCATTGGCTTTCATGGTTCTTGAATGCACTTTCCCAAGTTGCAGAAAATACTGGATCAAGGAGGAAGCCTGCACAGGAGCTGCAGTGTGAGTGGCAGTTGACCAGTGGGCACGAAGGGGGGTACCCTAAGACGGGTAAGATTTTCCCTTGGCCAGAGCGGAAAACAACCTAAGACATGGGACCCCTCGTAACCCCTGGGGCATCTACCCAAAAAGGGGGGTGTTTAATGTGAAAGATGGTGCTGGACTGGGGTGATGTTCTTTCGGCCAAAGGTATCCTTAAAGGGGAACTGTTATAAGTTACAGTAGTCTGCCTCAGTGGCCCCGTCCAGACCTGATCACGAGAATCCTGCCTTTATTGAGGACATGTCTGTCCTTGTGACAAGCATCAACAGAATATGCCAGGGTATGATACCCTGAAGGAGATGATTGAAAAAAAAAAAAAAAAAAAAAAAAAGTTAATGGCAATGGGCTTTCAAGAACCATTGGAGACAGTAAAGTTTCTTAAAATTTTACCAATATCATGTAATTGGCTGCTTTAAAAGCACTGGATATTTGCGGTCTGATTTTTAAGAATGATGAATTCCTGAATGTGAAGCTGAGATGATTTTTAACTGATATGTCTGATTTTTTATAGTATTTTACTGATGCAGGTCCATATGCGTGGCAAAGGACATTTTCGAGATGGTGCTGGCTAAAGATAAAGACTGCCTTTGAGATGGTTTGGATAACACAGCTGAAGAGAATTAAGCAGTTAAGGTAAAATAATTACAAGAAATTCTCTTAGTCTTTAAATAGTTCCAACTGATTTTTGAAAGATAAAAACTTTTGACATTTGGAACATTGGTGAATGATTAAAGATTCTGTATTGTAATAATTTTAATGTTATAGTCTAAAGACTATTGAAAAATGATGTGCATGAAACAGAGACAGAGACTGTCTGAGTGAAGCCATGAGTCGTGCTTTGCTTCTGTTATCGACTTGCTTAGCAACGATATTAAGAAAGCAAAACAACCCAGCTGATTGTCTTAGAAAAAGACATTGATTATGAACAGGAAAACTTTGAAACCTGATAAAAGACTATGTAAAATTAGGTGAAACTGGATAGAGAATTTTAAGAATAAATTTGTGCGAGTTCAATACCTAAAGCAAGCTTTATTATGAGCTGTCACAATATTCATACCTATGGTACAATAATGCTTATTGTCATGGGGGAATAATTTGTCCCTGTTGTATGAATATTGTCACTAACCTCTGGAATGAGTGTGATATGATTACAGATTGTCTAAGCGAAATATCAAACATTCCAGAGGTTAATAATGCTGAGTAAATCAGATGAAAGGATGATGCAGACCATGAGATGAGCTTTAAATGGATGGGTTATCCAGCTCTGTTTGCAATGGTTAAAGATGACTTATTTTCCTGATTCAGATTACTCTCTGGAATAATAATAACTTTAAAAAGTTTTATTAATTTATATCTGATTTTGAAGTGAAATTGAAGACTATATTAGGTTATAGACCCATGTCTAAATTCACTGAGAGTTTAAAGGTTAATTACAGTTAACTCTTTCCTATCTGAATGTTAAAGGTATGATGGCATTTAAACAGTGACAGTGGCTAAGTCACTTATTCACTCTCTAAATAATTTCAAAACAAAACTTTGATGTGTAAAGTGTTTAGTCTGACAATGTGGTGCATCCTTATTTTGTGTAGACAACTAATAATAAAATAGAAAAAAGCATGATTGATAATGCCAACCAAATGCTGTTTTAATTTAGTTAATACAAGTTCACTGATAAAGAACATGTATTCATTTATTTTTGAAAGCAACCTCATTTTTACAGCAATTTTACATGAATCTATAATTTTGCAGTTTCCAGTAAGCTTTGCAGGCAGGTTTCTTGAAGTGTCTTAGAGATGTTCTTCCGTTCTTCTGAATTATCTTATTTCTGCAAGGAGGATCGGCTGCTTTCAAACACCACTTGCAAAAAAAAAAAAAAAAAAATCACACTGTATTATTACGGTTAACAGGAAAGTGAAATGTAAAATGATATTTCCTAACGATACACTACACCAAAAGATAGAAATTACAGACCTATACAAATATTTTCGGCTGGTAAAAAAACTAGCTTTCTAATATTTTGGCCTCTACTCACACATGAAACAATACTACAGTAATATATAGAAAATACTATAGTATTTTTGAACCATACTATAGTGAATAACTGATTTTATAGTTTCTATGGTAACACAACATATATTTCTACAACTATAAGATATATTATACTCAGGGCTCAACATTAATTTTTGCTTAAAAGCCACTTGTGGCTAGTAGTTTTCCAAAGTTAGTAGCCACTCTGCATTAAAAATGCTAATTGACTATCTTCCAGCTGGTGGCACCTATTGACGAATTACCAACCTACGTCACACATGACGTCACACGGGTCCCCGGTTGCAAAAAAAAGACAGGCTGCAATAGCAAACATGTGGTGTTGTTCGGTAGGATGCCACACTCGAAAGTCCAAAAATAGAAAACTTAACTTTTACCATACACCACACTGCTATTAATGCCAACTGCAGACGTCTTTGGCTAAAAGGGAGATGAATGAAGCGATGACCTAATTATAAATGCTGGACTCTGCAGTTCTCATGTTATATCAGGTAAGTTCATGCTATGCTGAATCATACACATTACTTGTTTCTGATTGCAGCAATGATTTCAGCAAAAACAGTTAAATATGGTCATTTAAATTGGGGACACTGAATGCTAAGAATGAAACGTGAAAGTGTAAGTTATTAAAGTTGGTTTTATATTCACACATTCATTCAGTGACAACATGTGACACACTCCCTATATTGTTTACCATGGCACTTTGAATATTCGGTCTGAAATAACCTGCAAGTGTGACTTGAAAACAACATGAACACTGTTTATTTGACTATGAACAATGTTGTACTTTGATAGTCATTGGCTGCTAA
This sequence comes from Danio kyathit, assembly GCA_903798195.1. Classification (NCBI taxonomy): domain Eukaryota; kingdom Metazoa; phylum Chordata; class Actinopteri; order Cypriniformes; family Danionidae; genus Danio; species Danio kyathit. Next base: position 16,604,192 of record LR812520.1, read on the forward strand.
TATGATTTCGCTTTTAGAGTTTGCAAATATTAATTTTATAAAGTATTGTTATTAAGGAGAAAGTCAGAATGTGCGAATATAAAACCAACTCTACCTGTGCGTAATTTCACATACCCTGCCGTACAGGGGTAGTTCGCTGTCAGAATCAGTTGTTCTGCTTGTTGATGATTACCCAGGCCTTGTATAATGTTAGCTCCGTCTTTTTTTCCTTGTCTTTGGCACGGCAGAACCTCGGTTTTTAGCACTACAAAGTTTTGAATCTGGTAATCATGGAACATTATTTCTTGCACATGACCACACAGAACACAATTGTAGGCATCCAAAGACTTGTAGGCCTTTAACTTCTCTCTTGTAAAATCCCTTGGAGCTTCAATGAGATTGTATATTTCGGGCTGAATGCATGGTCATATCCAATATCCATTGGGAGGGTGCTATCGCAAATGGACCTGTCAGACGAACGCCGCTCACTTTAACGTTAATTTTGTCAAATCACTGTGCTTATCACTGGGTGACAAGCTGTTATAATACGCTGAAAGCATTATGTAAATAATATATATAATATGTAATCAATATAACAGATTTCTAAGACAACAACAAACTCTGTACCACATAGGATGTCATTCCCTCACTGTAAATGCTAGAGCTCCCGTTTTTTTTCTGTTTACAAACATGGTAATTGGTCTATAGACTTGGAATAACACTGTTGCTTTGGTTACTGCAGTAAACAAAACAGTGACGTCAAATCCAGCAGTATTTTATTGATTTCATAAACTACACAGCACCCCAATATTCGCAGATTAAATTCAGGCAGTCTTTAGCATACAACTATACATTGCATAATAGAAAATTATACAAAATGTAATACCTTCTAAAATATAATTTAAGACTTTATAATACTTTTTATGGCCCTTAAATTGCTCTAAATTGATTTCCCAACTTCTAACACTTTTTAGACCTCGTGGACATCCCGTTATATTTTATGTGTGTATGAGCGACAGATATATTAAAAATGTCATCATCTTTCATGGTCAGATTCATTCTTTTTCTGCTGGTCTTATGCTGGGTTCACACCAAAACCAAGTACACAAGTAAATTAAGTCAATGTGTCTAACCTGCCACAGCTAAAATCTAACCGCATTTGGCAGGTGTTAATGTCAAACTGTGATTATACTACAATACACCACAGTTTACTGTAAAACTAAAGTATTATTTATTACAGTTTATCAAATCACTATGCTGTAGCATTCATTAACAAAGGGTTGTAACATTAAACACTGTAATGTATAGTGCAATACACTTAGTATAGTTCAAAACACTACAGTATTAAACTACATCCCACTGCCTCCTCAATTCTTTAAACGTTAAACTTTTTTAATTCATGGAAAGCTTTCAAGGCTTGGTCACATATCTGTTGATTGTTGACAACAAAATTGTTACAACAAAACTCAATAAAACGGGGTAAAAACATCTGTCTTACCTGTGATATGTAATTCCCAGAGATGAGTTTTACTATTTGACGATTTAAACAGTCCCCCAAAACACAAAGGATTCAGGTATTTTACTTAATCTCGATTAGATTTATGACAGCGGTTCATGGTTGATTTCCTTTGCGTCACAATGTCTTCAGCTGATGACGTCGCTTCATAGGAGTCATGTGTGGGAAACGCACAGAAACGTGCAAAAAGAAAACAGCATCTCAAACTCACGGTTGACTTGAGAGGTTTTGTAAAGGCAATACTGGAAAAAAATAATTTGCAAGTATATGTATATTTAAAAAAAATTGCAAATATTAAATTTCTTTTTTGCACTACTTGATTTTTATTTGCAGTTCTTTATTTTTGCTTGCAAAATTCCTTTTTATTTCTCAAAACGATTTTTTGAGATTTGCATCATTTAATTTTTTTTTGCTCAATATTAAATTTTTTGTTTGCAAAACTTTCTTTTATGTTGCAAGTATATATGGCCCTGAACTGACTCCATAGGTTTCATGTTATTCTTGGCTCTGTCCGTAAGCAACTGTGCATTCATACTTCTGCGCGCTGTTTCTGTCGCTCTGCAATAACACTTCCGAAACGCTAGTTGGCAGTGAGGTGTTTATGTTCCTCTGTGTCGAGTTTCTTCACTGGTGTTTTGTTTTTTCTGAACGCTTCCTTGATGTACAAGTGGTTCAAACTCACTCATTTTGAGGCTGGAACCAGCGGATGTGCAACAACTTTAATCATAAGGTAAACGCAACACAAAAATTTCCATCTGGAGCTCCTTCACAGGACTCCACACTTGTAAACAATCGCTCCATCGGGCTCGCGGTGCTCTCGGTCCTGCCCACACTCGTTAGCGCTACCAAGGCGACCAATCACAGAGCTTGCGCTACGCTTCCTTGCGATGTGTAGTTACATTTTTGGAGAGGTGCGCGTCAGCGATGCCTGCGGCCACGGCGAGGGCTATGCGTCCACACGTAGGCAGCGCCGTAGCATACGCATAAATCAGCCTTAACAGTTCCTTTGTATAATTAGCACTTCTTGTGTGTAATGCATCTTCTTGTTGAATCGCTGAATGTGTCCTTGTTTGTAAGTCCCTTTGGACAAAAGCGCCTGCTAAATGAATGAATGTAATTCAAAATAGAATCTTCAGGGATTTTTTGGGTGAAAATATGAACCTAAAATAAATGCTATGCTGCACCACACTCTTATATTCTTCAAGACACTCTTCAAAAAAAAAAAAAATGCTGTGGTACACTATGAAACCCATTCATTTCAATTGGTTGCACCTTACATTGGTGGTTTGTTGTGATTTGTTATGTTGGCCAAAGCACAAGAGCAGATGAGCCAAAGACTATAGAATACACAAGACATGTCACTCGTGTCTTTTTGAGTGGGGAAAATTGTAATTATCAATATGGTAAATAAAGCCTTGCCTACTAATACAGGAGCAAATCATCGATCACTTATATGGTGAAAAAAGCCACCGTCTAGTACAGTAGCCAATCATCGATTGCTGTAGACTGACGATACTGACGATAAGGGGCAGGGGCTTGGACCAGACGTGAGTTTCTGCAGATTTTGGGTGATTTGGACGTTTAGAAATACAACTATAGGGACAGTTGTTGTTCAATTCTATTGGTGATTTCTAATATGAAAGTCAATCGTAAGCTTTGCAAGCAATTTTGGAGAATTTGATGTTTCCCCATTCAGACAGAATGCCCGATCATACTGCCCGAGAGGCGTTTCAAAGATGGCTGCCGAGTGAAATGACTTGCCTTAAAGGGATCGAGAGAACATTTCTACTTCCTGTAGTACACTTGTTCATGCTGCTTGCAATATGAAAACTGTGTTGAAATGGCAACATTGGTAGACTAACACCTCTCAAATCATTAACTGTCAATTTTTTTGTTTTACTGTGAATAAAATGTGGTTGTTTTATTGGATTGTGTGTTTTTTTTAACAGTATAATTTAAGTTATTGAGTTAAATTTAACAAGTCTTACAAAATTACTTGATATTGTTGAATAAAATAAAAAATAATGAATTATTCCAAAGCATTTTGGTTATTTGGCCAATTGCATTCAAGTTCCCTAATCTTAATTCTAAAAAAAACTATAGATAACTATGTCTATAGATCACCTGAAATAAAAGATAAAATAGGTGTTTTGTATTTAACTAATTTTGTCTGCCACACTGTACTTATTTTTTAAAAAAATTATACACTACACGATGCAACAAATAATAACTTGACTTGATAACTTTGATTTAATAACTTGAAAAGTGGCAGAAGGTAGATATTTCCAATGAATCATCTGTCGAACTGCATCCCAATCATCACAAATACTGCAGAAGACCTATTGGAGCCCATGTGGACCCAAGATTCTCAAAGAAATCAGTCAAGTTTGGTCAAGGAAAAATCATGAATTGGGGTTACATGCAGTATGTGTACATACTAGTGTGGTTACCTGCAGGCCAGCAGGAGGTTGGGGGAGAAGTTAAAAGCACTCATTTTCAGTTTATTTGGACCCAAGAAATGGAAAAAAAAACTAACAGAAAGAGAGCAAGAGCACTCGTGTCTGTTTGACGTGTCATCTGAGCAAAACCACAACCGGGTCGAAAAAAAAAAAGTTGAGCAGAAATGACTAATTCCCTTCAAACCAAGGTGAGCAAATATGTACATTTTCTACCCCATTAAAGGTTTCTTTCTTATTATGAAGTTAATATCAAAAGATATACTACATGTTTTTGGTTGTGAGACGTAGTTTGGACAAAGTTGTCTGCGATTCTTCGTATTATAAAGTCATACAGTGTGAAACCCCCTGTCGCCGATCCAACTTGGAGTGTAAACAAAGCAGCAACAAAGCGCTAGCCCAGATAGTCATGCAGTGTGAAAACATCTGTGACACGACTACTTTGAAAATCATGCAGTCTGAACTCGGCATAACAGAGGTATCAAGACATTTGTGCTGCCCATTACATTACAAACCACAGGAGAGGGCAAGTTCTTCAGCAGGATAGCACTCCTTCTCATATTTCAGCCTCCACATCAAAGTTTCTGAAAGCAAAGTAGGTCAAGGTGCTCCAGGATTGGCCAGCCCAGTATAGACATGAACATAATTAAGCAAGTCCGGGGTAAGATGGAGCACGCATTAAAGATGAATCCAAAGAATCTTTAAGAACTCTGGGAGTCCTGCAAGAACGCTTTCTTTGCCATTCCAGATGACTTTATTAATAAGTTATTTGAGTCATTGCAGAGATGTATGGATGCAGTCGTCCAAGCTCATGGGAGTCATACACAATATTAATGCTTTTTCCACTGCACCATGACTTTATATTCTATACTGTACATTATTTTTGTTAAGTGACAAGACTTTTGTCTAAGCAAAGTCAGACCTCACTGTCCTAAATAAATAATTAAAAATCAAGACATGATCATATTTTATTTTGGTAAAATAAGGGTAAATGTAGAGGCCTTTGCCTTTAGCCACTTCTGATACCAAATGATCAATTAGAAGTCAAGTTATTATTTGTTGCTCCAAAAACCTGGATAGGCGATAAGACTTTTGTCAGGTAGTGTATAATGAAAATTCATTAATACATATTGTAGAAGTCTGCAGTTGAATAAACATAACCACCATGTTAAGATTTTTTTTTTCTTTTTGGACTCACTGTAGTGATCCACTTTTTTGAAACTGACTTTGTGGCTAGAATAAAAAAAGATGACTAACCTTTATCCTCTCGATGCTGGCCTCGACTCTCAGCTGCTGTACCATCCTCCTAGCATGAGCCAGATTGTTTGAGCCCGACATTTTAGAGGACATTTTTGAAACCATATACCTGCAATAAAAATAAAAGACATGCAGTTATAGACTCTACAGATGTCATAAAACACAAATCACAGCAGCATAGAAGGCAACATTAGTAGCATTAGGAAACAGAACATGCCTGACACTGGCAGAAGCTTACGACAACACTGCATTGACAAACCAACACCCATACAGTAATAAATCAAATCTAGAGCAATTTCCCTATAAAAAATTATGAAATTAATTCAAAAGAGAATGGTCTACACAATTAGACAATATCTGACTGAACTGGAGTCAGTATTTGGCACATGTTCTGTCCTCTACAGTCCCACACTCCTCCACATTCACAGAGACGGGAAGGTTATGAACTCTATGCGCAACAATTACTGACAGACACTGAAATGACGCTTGATTCTCAGCAGATGAAATGATGAAACCTTCTCAGGAAGCAACCTATTGCAGAAATGTAACTAATGTGGAAAACACATACTGCTTGGAGCTTTTAGTGATTTACGTCCACTACTGGATTCATTATGTTATGACAGTTTCGTTTATTATGCATTTGCATCAGGGCTTTTATTTCGCATATTGTTGTTGCCGCTCAAACTAATCTTCCCTGAAAGACGAGAATCTTTTAAAGTTTTTGATTGATTAGCCAGTCTAACATGATACTATGAAGGAACAGCTTCTGTGATCAAAGAAGGAATGGGTGAAGAGGCTTGGAAGTTTAAAATTCTTCTTATTTTTTTAAACATTTATTGCTTTAATTAAATACTTATAAAAACGTCCCTCTGCATTCTATACGTAATTTATTTTAAATGAAGGAAAACATAGTACGCTGTAATCAGAATTGCAGCCAGTGAGCCAGTCATTGAGTCTAATTATTTCCTTAAATTTGTATGTGTAAATATATCAATTGAGAATTTATTTTAGTTATATCACTGAATAATATTGAAATGTTTTAAATTTGTGTAGAAATAAAATAGATTTTGTAAGCACTTATATTGCATCTGTCAGTTGATGTATTATACGATAGAGCTTTGTTCACCAAACAAATGGTTCAAATTGGTTTTGCATTGCAAAGCTTTTTGGTCTAGATGCAATACAAGGTGAGGCTAGGGTAACTAATCGTAAAGGCTTCTCAACGCTGCATTTCTGCACGGAACAAAATTGCCGCAAGTAAAAAAAAGATGCCAACTGTGCGCTATTCAAAGTTCAGAGCTTGTACACCAAGGCTAATACTTATGCACACTGGATTAAAGACTGATTTTAACTATGGTTGAGGCTATTAAATAAGGGCCGTTCACACATCCGGTCTTTTGTGCGCACAAGTTTGTTATTTCCAATGGAGGAGCAACGCTTGCGCACGCATGTTGACGCCTATTATTGTAGCTTAGATTTACATTATACAAATACTTTTTTCAATAATTATTATTTTTACTTATTTATTTATTGATTGATTAATTGACAGATTGATTGCTCTGTCATTTATTTTCAGTGTAAAATTATTACTTTTTTAAATGCCAAAAACTTTATTTTACTTATTTTTAAGTCCAAAGAGAAATGGAATGTTGTTTGTTTTTTTTATTATTATTTTGTGCTCTATTAATTGGTCACGGGTGTCACGGTGGCGCAGTGGGTGACACGATCGCCTTACAGCAAGACGGTCGCTGGTTTGAGCCCCGGCTGTGTCAGCTGGCATTTCTGTGCGGAGTTTGCATGTTCTCCCCGTCTTGGCATGGGTTTCCTCTGGGTGCTCCAGTTTTCCCCACAGTCCAAACACATGCGTTATAAGGTGAATTGAATAAGCTAAACTGGCCATAGTGTATGTGTGTAAATGCGAGAGTGTATGGGTGTTTCTCAGTATTGGGTTGTAGCCTTAAGGGCATCCGCTATGTAAAACATGTGCTGAATAAGTTGGTGGTTCACTCCGCTGTGGCAACCCCTGATTAATAAAGGGACTAAGCTAAAAAGAAAATGAATGAATGAATAAATGAATGAATTGGTTACTGAGCAGCAATAGATAACACTTTAAAATATAATGAGTTTTTATGTGTTTTTTTAAACTAGTAGTGTTTTAAAATGATAATAATCGTGATAACCATGAAACCATGATTAGTCCTTAGACTATAATCGAAGGCGGCAACTAGTTGGTTAGCATTGGTGCTAGATGTTCAGCATTGACTTAATGTGTCCTGTTGCTATTTCCTGCACGGGTGAGTTCATTGAGAATATGTGCGTACAGATTATTTGTTAAAAAAATTATTTCTTTATCAAAATAAACAGAGTTTTGATTTCTGACCAATAAGAGTTTCTCAAGAGTCATCACAATGCTATGGAGATTAGAGATGCAGTGATTAACAGATTACACCACATTTTAAAACATCATGGTTAATTGACCGTAAAGGCTCAGCAACACCAACTGTTTCTGTTGCACAGAATGGAATTGATGCAACTTGCGCATAACAAACACAAAGTTCCAAAAGCGGTGATTCGGCTTAAAGTGCTGTGCTACCTGCTAATCAGAGACCCTGGATTAATAAAGAGGGTTTTTATTAAGAAGTTTTCTTTCCTCCAAAGAACTAACCACAGACTGTAAGATACTGTGCATACAGTAACAGATAAGAAAAAAAAACTAAAAAGAACAATGCACTGTAAAAAAAAACAATTCTTGTTAAATTAATAGTAACTTACTGGCAACAATTATCCAGTCGTTTCTGTATTTCATAAAACAGTAAAATGACTGTAACACTAATTACAATAGTATTGTAAGGTTACGTTCAATATTACTATATATTTTACATTTTTAAAATGTTATTTTATTTTATTTAATAGTGCTACTTTATAACGAGTAAAATATGTTCAATTGTACAAGTGTTATTTTAACTGTTCAAAGAAAAAAGAAAAAGAAAAAAAAGAAACTTCAATGGCACAATAAAAGTTTATTGTGTAGACCATGCTGAAACAGTATATGTTAAACAAAAACATAAAAAATGAGGTGTCATGCAATCAATTCTGTCAAAGACTTTGAGTAAACCATTTGACAATACTGAAATAGGTCTGGCTTATTTGGTAAACTTGTTTTATGAAACCAGCATAAAAGCATTAGAAGTAGGGCTGCACAATATATAGTTTCAGCATCGATATTTCAATGTGATCATTCGCAATAGTCACATCGCAAGCATGTGCAATGTTGAGTCTGGATTATAATTGATCACTTTGCAAGTGTTTTTTTGAGGCCTGTGACTGTATGAGGATTTTAAAAGCATAAAGACATATTAAATTGTACCATTTGTAACCTTAAAAAATTAATAACGATTAATTTTATTGAATTGTTTACACAAGACTATGTATTATTATTTTACATTTATTATTAAATTACTGTATGCTGAATACAGTTGGCTGCACGGTGGCGCAGTGGCTAGCACGATCACCTCACAGCAAGAAGGTCGCTGGTTCGAGCCTCGGTTGGGTCAGTTGGCATTTCGGTGTGGAGTTTGCATGTTCTCCCTGTGTTCGTGTGAGTTTCCTCCGGGTTCTCCGGTTTCCCCCACAGTCCAAAAATATGTGGTATAGGTGAATTGGGGTAAGCTAAAATTATCCGTTGTGTATGTGTGTGAATAAGTGTGTGTAGATGTTTCCCAGTGTTGGGTTGCAGCTGGAAGGGCATCCGATGCGTAAAACATATGCTGGGTAAGTTGGCGGTTCATTCCGCTGTGGCGACCCCAGATTAATAAAGGGACTAAGCCAAAAAAAAAATGAATGAATAAATGAATACAGTTGGACACATCGGGAAAACAATAAAACGCTGTTTATTTTATTTTTTTATCTTTTTCTTTATTATGTTTATCTATGCTTGTAGATGGTTTATATTACGCAGATGCACTCCCCTACAGAGTCATCTCAATCAATCTTAAATTATATCTTTTTTCCATATAGTTATTCAAGTCATCTAGTGAAATTGTATTGATAATCGCATTATACAGTTGAAGTCAGAATTATTCGCCCCCTTTGAATTATTTTTTCTTTTTTAAATATTTCCCAAATTATGTTTAACAGAGCAAGGAAATTTTCAGTTTGTCTGATAATATTTTTTCTTCTGGAGAAAGTCTTATTTGTTTTATTTCGGCTGGAATAAAAGCAGTTTTTAATTTTTTAGGAACCATTTTAAGGTCAAAATTATTAGCCCCTTTTAGCTATATTTTTTCAATAGTCTACAGAACAAACCATCATTAAACAATAACTTGCCTAATTACCCTAACCTGCTTAGTTAACCTAATTAACCTAGTTAAGCCTTTAAATGTCACTTTAAGCTGTATAGAAGTGTCTTGAAAAATATATAGTGAAATATTATTTACTGTCATCATTGCAAAGATAAAATAAATCAGTTATTAAAGATAAATTATTAAAACTATTATGCATAAAAAAAAAAATATTCTCTCCGTTAAACAGAAAAAATAAACAGGGGTGCTAATAATTCAGAGGGGCTAATAATTCTGACTTCAACTGTATATTGCAAAATAAAAAAATACCGCAATGTTAGATTTTTCCAATATCATGCAGCCCTCATTAGAAGTCAAGACACTTACTTTATGCTTTATCAATTCATGATTTGCCGTCTGTCTAAACCAAAGAATAATCAAATGCCATTGTCTTAAACTCAATCAAAATAGGATCTCACTGCATGGGAACAGAAGTGAATAGCAGCATATCAGTATAGCTGCTTCAGATGTATCTTTAATGCACTTCAGCACTATGCATCTAGGCGCAAATTACATCAGCCTCAGTTTGAGATGAACATCAACATTGTTATATACCATGATCTCACGAGGAAACATAACTATTTCATGTTTTGTCGGCCAATTCGTACAAATTCACAAATAATGCAGTCGTATGAAAATGTGCAATTTTTAAAACGAGGCATGGCACCAAACCCCAGCCCTAAACCCAACCATCATTGGGAGATGAGCAAGTAATTAAATGTATGAATGAAATCATACAATTTCATTCACAATTGCCGTAAGATAGCATCGATTTTATAAAGGATCTCTTCATAATAAGTGATGTTTTCAAAAACCCTCAACAAGAGTATTTAACTAATTTAATCTGATTTGCAACCAATAGTATGAACCAAAAAAGGCTGATGTCCTGCACCTGTCCAAGCACCAGGCAGTATTAATGGCCAAGTCAAAAATAGCCACTGTGCAGTGACTTGCAGCAGATGGGAATATGTGAACAAGGCCACAATAGAGCCAGTCCACACTGAACAACACAGAGCTAGGGCTGCAACAATGGGCCATTATCAGTCAGCGCCTGGGGCCTAAACAAACACCAGCTCTTGCAGATAATGTCTCATGTACATCAGCAAGCGTGCAGCCAGATAACCAGCAGGCTTCACCCCTTTGGAAAAAAAAGAGCTTTGTGGAGAGGGGACATAGTGGTGCAGAGGTAATTCCCAAAGTCAGGTAACCTAGGTAATTTCTGAGGATGGCAACATGCTTAAGCGAAAGAGTAGTATTTTTTTGTTTTCGTGTGCGTGTGTGGTTTTAGGGGAATTTAACTTCGAACAACAAACTCACCCCAACAGAGCTCTGCGTTTAGACTACAACTCTAAAACAAAGCAGTCTTTATGACAGCTCCAGTGTGTATGAGTGCATCAGATTATATATCTATTCAAGGCCAAAGGTCTTCGCTGGGCTCCTCCCTGTTAATATGCTGGATGGCTCAATAACAGCGAAACACTGTAATGTCACACAGTGACTGGGGTTGAGTTTTTACAGGGAGGGTCTTTATGCAGAGAGGCTCCACTAAGGGTAAAGTGAGTCATTAAAAATTTTTATATATATTTTAAAAATATAAAAAAAAACCTTGCTGCAAGATTATGTAAAACAAGCTGGGTTCAATGCTAAGGATTTTTTTTCTACTGGTCCAATCGGGCCAATGATTCAGATTTTTACTTGCCCTGGCAAAATTTTTACTGGCCTCACCAAAAAAAAAAAAAAAAAGAAGTTAATAGCTATTTTTAGCCACATATTTTAAATAATGTGTCAAAAATAATGTCTGTGAATCTAGAATTTAAATATTTTGAAAATGTTAATAAATATATAATGAGCAAAATATAAAAGTGTTATGAAAACAAAAAGAACAGTATGGAAAATGTGCAGGTATTTTATTGCAGTACGAAATTATTTAACAAACGGTGGTCGACTTGTCATACTGACAGCAAATTGTGCAAAACATCACTTGTCACTTTTTTTCGTCATGCTGTTCCCACATAACTGTCTGCTTCCAAGACGTTAGAAACAGACATTTTCTTTTACCCTTATAATTTGATGTTGCCGCCATGTTGCTGTCACTTCACTGTACAGTATTGATTGTTACCAGGTTACGGGGAAAAAAATTGCATGCTCAAAACATTAAATCAGATAAGAGGAACCAAAAAGCAATATGGTTTTTACGACATCACAGAGAAGGTAGCATTTAAAGACTTAAAAACACAAACTTAAAATGCACGCAATTGACAAACAGTCGCAGGCAAATGAAACTTTAGTGACAAGGCAGCACTGTCTCGATCAGGCCAGTAATGATCCTGTCTACGGTCCCAAGCGTCTCTCACACTAGCCCCGGGCCATTGTTGAGCCCTGACAAATGATCTTTGTTCACCTAAACCTGCACAAAACATATTTGAAGTAGTGTGATTTGTTGTTATTGTTGTTGCAGAAGAATAAAGTCAGGAACAGCATTGTGCAAGTAAATGATGTCAGAATTTGTATTTATAATTTTAACCTGTAACCAGATGATTAAAATAATGAAAAGGCATTTTAGATCATTCCACTTTCAATAGCAGTATCATAATTTAAAACTCTGGAAACTAGGGTTGGGCAGCATCCAAATTCTGATACAGTCAAACCTCCTCCCTATTTTACCTCGGTATACGGTATTACCGTGCATAATAAAAAATTATGATGTAAGGTTCAGACAGCATAACCAAACTGTTGGCTTATGCCTAAACCATTCAGAAACTGAGTACCGTATACGCAACCTTAGGTTCGCGGTCACCTGTTTGTTGCACAATTTGCGAATTGCCTCCTTCGTATTTACCACCTCTCCCTTCTTGTTCAGTCGAAACCCGAAATACTGCCAAACTGCAGAGGTTGTGTTCTTTTTCGAGACCAGGTCACTTGGTGCGCGACTCGCCATCTTTCCTCACCTTTCTCTTTCTCCTCCACGCTGTCCCGTGATGACAATCATGCATGCGCATTTTTAGGCATTACATACATTATATTTAATATTAATCCTTGTCTCCTGTAAGTGTAAATTTTTTTATGACGGTATAACGGTATTGAAACTGATACCATCGCTATTTTTAGATCCCGCTGTATACCATATTACCACCCAAGCCTACTGGAAACAGATAAAAGAGCACTTTAACAAAGTCACTTTTGTTTCTAACTCCCATCACTAAAAATCTATCTTTTACTGTATCAAGACTGGGTAGGACTTTTAATGTGATTGGAGGATATAGATGTACTTTAGGCAACATTTTCATCGGGTTTTGGGATCTTTTTTTTTGTCAAACATTTAAAGTCTCCCTGAATCACATTGTTTTAGGAATTAGAATTTTAGAATTTAGAATTATTGACAAGTAGTGTCTTGATTACTGTAAAGAAAGTAAAAAGACATTATTTATAATTAGGGCTGTGCGATTAATCGAAATCGAATCGCAATTTGAAATGTTGCGATTATCTAATCGCAAGAGGCTGCGATATAAAATATATAGTATTGAACTTCCCCTGCTCAGAGCAAATCCGTGACTGCAGCCTGTGTGTGACAGTCTTACTAGCCATCTGAGTGAGCACACTTTCATTCTGACACACTTTCGATCAGAATTGCACAACCGAACTTTGCGGAACACCCACAATAAAAAACAAACAGGAAAGCCAGACAAGTGAACAAGTGCCACTTCAGAAGCATGAATAGACTAATTAGTATCAAAGAAAAGAGCACGTCGGCAATATGGGAATATCTTGGTTTCAAAGTCACAGACACCAAACAAAACCAGGTAATTTTTAAGAGCTGTTGCAGGATGAGGAAATACAACAACCAGCACCTAAAAAAGCACCACAGGCAGCTATATAAGGAGCGTCTTGCTAAAAAGTCACCTACAAGAAGTGGTGTCAAAATTAATTGTTTCTTCGATGCAGACGCAGACAATTCGGTATCGGTTCAGTAATAGATCATAACCGGTTATTGTGTACTGACGTCATTTCTCTTATATGCGCTATATTGCGGTAGCTTACTATGGCGAGGGAGGCAAGCACGAGTATTTAAAATGCTCCATCTACTTAAAAACGCAGAAACTGTGCACAATTCACTGCGTGTGTGTTTGCTGGACAGTCTTTTACTAACACTTACAGCTAGGGGTGTCAAAATTAATCGTTTCTTTGGTGCACCGCGATGCAGATGGGGACAATTCGATATCGGTTCAGTAATAGATCATAACCGGTTATTACGCACTGACGTCATTTATCCCCTATGCGCGATGTCACGGTAGAATACTATGGCGAAGGAGGCGAGGGTGAGTAAATAAAACACTCCTACTACTTAAAAAGCAGATCTTTCACTGACACTGAGGAATGGTAAAGCACGAGCCGCGATTTCACTACTAGGGAGAAATGCTGTAAAACTCCATCCATGCCCCTCTCTCTCTCTCTCTCTCTCTCTCTCTCTCTCTCTCTCTCCCACACACACACGCCTAGGGCATTTGACCCATTGGCATGTCCATGAGGTAAAGTTTCTGTTAAAGCGATACTTGTGGATCCAGACACAAGCGTGCCTGTGGTGCGAGTTTGTTGTATTGTATTTATTCTATTACGGATTACCTGATAACCGAGTATTATGCGCATATAGACTGTAACCGCGGCTGTTTTTCCCCCATCACTCATGGGTGAACAACGCTTTCGTTTCTAAAGCCAATCGCAGCCCTTTCTGTTGAGCGGGTGAAGACAATGATCAATCATAGGGGTGTAAGAACTTGCCAGCGCTCAAAAAGCAAGCGGGATAATATTTACATTATTTGTTATGAATGCTCGTGCTGTCTTCTGAGCATGTATTGGAGTTTTGTCTAAAACATTCACAAAGAGTGTTTTTTTTTTTGAGCAGGTAAAATTAAAGGTACAGTTCATGTATCTTACTGCGTCTATTTAAGGACAAAATTGTATTACAAGTAATATATAAATATAAACATATTTATAGATTTTAATAAAAAAAGTTCTTGTGTTGTGAAGAAAAAAATCTAATTATGTATGGAAAGCATCGTCAATGCACCGTGATGCACCGAGATATCGAATTGAACCGAATCGATGGCATGATAATCGTAACCGAACCGAACCGTGAGACCAGTGTAGGTTCACACCCCTACTTACAGCAGAAGCCCCTGTTTCACTGTTATGGAAAAACTGAAAGAGCTTGTCTGCAGAGCAAGTTTTCTCCTCCGCGTCTATCATGGATCAGCTGTGGTTACCGCTGCCATTTATCAGTGTCACTCATCGGTAAACAGTGCAAGAGCGTTAGAGCCAATAGCAGCCCTTTCTGTTCAGCGAGCGGGTTATTTATATTTGATTACTTGCTAATACTATAAATGCTCATGTTGTTCTGTGCATGTACTCGAGTTTTTAAAGGTACAGTTTATATATCTGACTGTTTGTATTAAAGGAAAAAATTGTATTGCAAATAGTATATAAATATATTTATAAATTTTAATACAAGAATTGCTGTTCTGTGAAGAAAATATGAAACTGTGTATGAAAAGCATTGTCAATGCATCGTGATGCACCGAGATATCGAATTGAACCGAATCGATGGCATGATAATCGTAACGAAACTGTGAAACCAGTGTGTGTTCACACTTCTACCAAGTACTGCCAGTGACACTCAATCTAGTAGCAAGGTAACAGCAAAGTACAATTTCAGAGATGTTTGCTAATATAAGTTAATATCTTTTAAGTTCCTTAAGTTCCACTCACTGCATTTTAGCAGTAAGAAGCTGCGATACAGAATATTGAGCTGAAGCTTGTCTACAAAATTAAAATCGCGAAATCAAAACAAAATCGCAATATCTGTTAAAAAAAAACGCAATTATATTTTCCCAAAATCGCACAGCAATATGATCTATTATAATCCTTTACTTCTGTTTGAAAAAAAATTTTGCAATTTGACTACATCTGGCATCCTTTTATGCTACCTTGATGAAACCCCATGGACTAATGCACTATTTCTATATAGTGTAATGTTAATATATTTATTTCATAATACTCAGTTTTAGCAAGTCTTTGTAAACGGGTCTTGCAAGGGATGATTTGTGATGTGGGTGGATTTCTTTCTTTCTTATTCAAGTTTGTTGCTCAGGTGTTTCATATGTTATGTAATTTTCTGGATTGCCAGTGTGTTTTGGGTGGTGGCAGACACCTTGTATGCACACTCCCAAGACTTTAGGATATGCTGATCCCTAGATATAGCTCTGGCCCAGAACTCTAGACTAGAAAAAAAAACTAAAGATTCACTAAACTAAAGATTCTCTTTGTACAGTATACATAACTCTCAGGTTAAATAGGCACACCTTGCAGAACCTCTTTTTGACATAGAGCTGCAAACACTTCTTTAGAGCTTTTGGTCCATTTTGAAAAAGTAGCATCAAGCAGTAGCTGAGATTTGTCAGTTGCACATCCATGATGCAGATCTTCCATTTCAGCACATCCCAAAGGTGCTCTATTGGATTGAGTTCTGCTGACTGTGAAGGACATGTGAGTAATGAACTTACTGCGATATTCATGAACCAGTTTGAGATGATTTGAGTTTTCTGACAGGGCACATTAACCTGCTAGAAGAAGCATCATGAGAGAGCTGCTTTGTGGTCATAATGGATGACATGGTCAGCAACAATGCTCACACAGGCTGTGGTGTTTAAATGATGCTTATTGAGAGGAAATTGCCCCAAATCATTACAACCCCAGCAGCAGTCCGAACTATACAAAGCAGGTTGTATGGAGCCATGCTTTTATACTTTTATGACCAATTATGACCAAATCATCCACATTTCGAGGACTAAGACTCATCAGACCAAGCAAACTTTTTCAAATCTTCTATTGGTAAGCTAGTGCAGATCTTCAGCAGCTGTCTAAACCTGACCAAAAATCTCTGAAGAATATTTTTAGCACTTTGTTGAATTTTTGCCACAAAGATTAGAAGCAGTTTCAAAGGTAAAAGTGTCAAAATTTCAAAAGTGGTAAATGAGTGCAATTGTGCAGTAGGTAGTGCTGTCGCCTCACAGCAAGAAGGTTGCTGGTTCGAGCCTCGGCTGGGTCAGTTGGCGTTTCTGTGTGGAGTTTGCATGTTCTCACTGCGTTCGCATGGATTTCCTCCAGGTGCTCCGGTTTCCCCCACAGTCCAAAGACATGCAGTACAGGTGAATTGGGTTGTCTAAATTGTCTGTAGTGTATGAGTGTGAATGAGTGTGTGTGGATGTTTCCCAGAGATGGGTTGCGGCTGGAAGGGCATCCGATGCGTAAAAACGTGCTGGATAAGTTGGCAGTTCATTCCGCTGTGGCGACTGCGGATTAATAAAGGGACTAAGCCGAAAAGAAAATGAATTAATGAATGAATGAATGGATTGAACTGTTGACAGAGCAATAATGATTCAAAGTGAGTTCACAACTGGCATTTGGTTAATTAAAGGGAACCAGCTGAACATCAGTGTAATTCATTCACAATTGGACATCACTGCTTGAGCCTTGAGCAGGTAGTAACTAGAACAGATGTACTAATCTAAATTCAGGTTATATGCAGGAATCCTAAAAGGTAATTTCAATACCTTTTTAAGACTTTTTAAAGACCTTCTCAGAATAATTTAAGACCTCGTCGCCACTTCAAGTTCTAATCAGTATCAAACCTTTAACTTTATAAACAGTTGTTAATAAACAGTTGTAGTTAAATCAATGGAGTACAAACATGCAACAGAACTCAAATAAGCTCGGAAGAAACAAAGCTTGACAGAATAAATTACGTGGTTGTTTTCAGCGACAGGCTTTAGCCATTGTTTAAACTCGTCTTTCTCCAACCAGGAGTACGCAAACTTACATTTTCCCATTTTTCCGTCTGTTTCACTCTATGGTTTCATTACATGTGGAGAGCGTCACATAACCTTCATGCGTTTGTCGCAAATTACGTAACATAATCTGGATGGAGGAGCTTGGCCAGATGTGTCCCAAACCCGAACCGCATGAATTGAGCACGCAGTAGTTAATATTAGGAGGAAAATAAATATATTTATGCTTTTTTTGGAGTCAGACAGACATTTTGAACAATGCTTCAACAAAACTTAAGACCTCGTAAAAACAAAAGTAAGATTTTTGTATACCTTTTAAGGGCCTTCATTTTCTCATAATTGATTTATTAACTTTTAATACTTTTTAAGACCCCGCGGACATTGTGAAATTAGATTATAATATATAAAATATAATGCTTAAAATCTGATTTTATTGACAGTTATTTTAATGATTAAATTATTAAAATTAAGAACAAATGTGTAATTTTAAGATTCATCTTTTAAAATTGTAAAATTTTTAAAATTCTATAGTTTGTCATATCATTATATTGTAATATATTGACAATATAGAATTGGGAAGTAGATCCATGCTTCTGATTTTGGGAAAAATTAAAACAATATGCTAATATGCAAATTGAATGTAGTCCAAAATTTATCTGAATGTATCACCATAAATCAGTTTTTGTTCATTTGTAATCAGTAGCAGGCTACAATTTGAATGTAACCTACTCTGCTGTGTGTAGCATGCAGGACACAAAATGCCATTCATATATATATATATATATATATATATATATATATATATATATATATATATATATATATATATATATATATATATATATATATATATATATATAACTATGACATTGAACTAAACCTAATGTAATAATCATGCACAAACTGCCACTAATAAAACAATAATTATGCATTTTGATTGGTCATAATTAATGTTCAGGAACCTGACGTGCTCAACACACAAAAGTGATCAAAGTGTGGAGGAAAATTTAGCAGGCAGTTTGGACCTCCTCAGAACTCCATGTTTATCCGTAACATGCCATAATTGCATTAAGGTCTCATAAAGTCTCCTCAAAATTTCTCATCCCAGAATGCATGTCACAGCTGATTATGGATGCTTGTGAAGTCCAAAAAAAGCAACGTTTTTTTTTTTTTGCATTTAGATTGGTTCGAGGTCAGTTCATGTTTACACTGCAAATGAACTGATTCAGGGTACACTGTAGAATTTTTTTGCCATTTTGGTTCTGTTTAAAACCAGACCGACTGCTCTGAACCAAACCAGTTGAAACAAACCTAGACGCAGTCACATGACAACATCAACATCAGGCATAGATGAATGACTTAACTGCATTTTGATTGGTCACAATTAGGCCCACACAGAATCTGCACACGCAGATTTACGCAGATTTTTATCCCATCATTGAGTCTATTTATTTTTTTGTATAATTGTGTGTACATTTATATTAATTCAGTTTTTAAATTAATTTCACTAATATTATTGACTGATATGAAAATGTTCATATGATCTATTTACAATACAGTTTGTTAAGTGATATTTTCTGTCTTGTAGTAGAGATATTATATGAGAGACTTGCTTTGTTTACCAAATAAGTGGATCTAATTGGATTTGCATTGTAAACATTAAATAAAAGTTAAAAAGGTCTTATTTTTGTATTTCATAAGGTTTTACTTATGATACTCCCAAAATCATTAAATCATAAAATAGCAAAAATGTCCACAGATGCTGTCTGGTCCTAGTCATAATTAATGCGCAGGAACCTGATGTGCTCAACACACAAAAGTGCTCACCTCTTCGAGCAGGTTTTTGTGGATATGCTTATTTGGTCTGCTTTCGGTGCACACCTGAGTACGATTGCCACTTGCACACAAGCCCAAACTGCACCAAAAAACTCTGGTAACCGAACTGAATGAGGCAGGTGTGAAAGCACCCTTACAAACCAAACATTAATACTGCAGATCACTTATTTATTTCAAACACACAAAACACTGTAAATGATTAAACCCCAATCAGAACAATGCTCTCGTGACTCCAGACATCTGAATGGAGTGCTTACCAGAGAGGGTTGTGTGTGAAATGTCAACTATTTCCATAAAGAATGAGAACAGGAGACGCTTGAAAATGAAGAGGAACATCAATGTACTGTAGAAACGGAGGGAGGAGGCATAAAGTCACTTACAATACAAGGAAAAATCTGCTGCGTGACAGGGTCTCATAAATAGAACTGTGTTTACTGTCACTGATAAGTGAGCTTCAACAAAGAAACCTGGTCATTGTGAACTAAGCACAACACACTTCACCCCTTAGAAATACTCCAGACTAAACCAAGAAGTTTGTATTTTCTGGAAAAATACAAGTAGTGTGTACTCATGCAAAACTTGCCAGCAAAAGATCATGGTGTTACTGAGTAGTTTTTAGGTGCATGCACAGTGATGCACAAGCAACTTAACTCAATGTGAAATATTGTGGAGTTCTACTGACAAATCACTGAACAGCAAATGTGACATTATTTGTACGAGAAAGACTAAAAATCATACTTGTCACATTAATCACAAGCATTACAATGTGATTAATCTTTTATCTTGTGGGAAGGAAATGTGTTGGTTGTTGGAAATGCATTTCCAAAATTTCACAACTTAAACAAAAACATATAACATGATATCATACATGTAACATCATATGTATCAATCTGTGCATTAACTGCATCACACAGGACACCATAAAAGGCATGCAATAGACCATTTTGAAGGATGTAAATAAAAACAATGGTCAAAAAGAGCCACATATTGATAAATAATGTTATTATAGCTGTTTTAACATTAAGTTATGATTGCATGCCTCTTGTTACAGATATGAAATAGTTTGATAACAAGCAGGAAATGACATCACCACATTGAAATGGTCTATATGCAGCTCTTTAAAAGAGTACTTACCAGAATGTAACAATAAGATAGGGAACAAATTAAAATGTGCATGTAAAAAAACTACCGCAAAACTAAGCAAATCATATTGCATGTGTAACGGAGGTAAGCTATAAGGAGCTGTATGCGTTAAGCTCACTCCCTTATCTCTTAAGAGGTGCACTTTAGTAGCAGATGCTAGAGAGAGTGGTATTAAGTGTTCTTGTCAATAAGCCTGACCCCCTACTCCATACTGGAATTGCAGGTTTGAATCCAACATGGAGTTGGTGCCGTGACCCGGATGGAACTGAGGTTTACAATTGACTCTAACTGAGGTCAACTAGTAAAATGGTGCAAGTAAGCTTCATTCCCCTGATCTCATTTGGTGCTCTAGTGATATTTGGCAGCTGTCTTTAGCCTATACTTGGAATGCCCCCACCCCTTCCTATGTAAGAACTATAGATTTAAATCCCCCTCAGAGTAAGACAACTAGAACAGGAAGGTTTAAATTGAAGCCGTGACACAGACATAAGTGATCACTGCCCTAATCTTGTGAGTTGCACTAGTGATAGTGGCTAGATGCAGCTGTCTTTAGTGCCCTGGTCACTGAACCCACTCAGAGTGGGTTGAGTAAAAAAAAAAAAAAAAGAGTTAAATTGGTGTCATGACTGTAAGAAATGAGTCTGCCTCGACCCAACTTCCACTCTAAATGGTGAATTGATGCTCATTTCCCAAAAGGGCTGACTTATGAGAGAAAAGAAAAGTCAACAGTTTGTTGTCTCTGCATTGTTGAGGTGACTACATCTCGACCAAATGGTAACAATTGTAGAATGGGGATGGGTGTGGTGCACAGAGAACTATTTCATCAATGGTGTTGAAACTGCATTAACATAGAGAGATAGGAAATACAGCTGGGTCAACAGCCAAGGAGCAACTACATTTACATCTGAAGGCAAGTCTAAAGGCAACAGCTAAAACAGTATAAAGGTTTGAGTTTAAGAACGTTCAGGGTTCAATCTGACTCCGGTGAAACCAGGGTACTGCCGTGTACTTTGAGACTGCTATGCTGAATAAACATCTTCATTGAGATTTCTACGTCGTCCTCATTTTTTCTTACATGACCCAGATGGGAGTGAGGTTTAGGGGTGCATGTAATTAAGGCCAGTCAGTAAAAGTGGTGCAAGTAAACCACAAGGCTCGTCAAACCGGTCGTGGTGGTGGAGTTGCAGCAATCTTTAGTGATATCCTTAATGTTAATCAGAGAAATGGAATTATGTTTAACTCCTTTGAAGTATTAGCTCTTAATGTTATGCTACCGGATATTATGCAAAAACCTATGTCATCTCTCGCTATGATCACCATATATAGACCCCCAGGACCCTATGTCAATTTTCTAAAAGAGTTTGCTGATTTTATTTCTGACTTACTAGTTAAAACTGATAAAATACTAATTGTAGGAGACTTTAACATCCACGTAGATGACTCCAATGATACACTAGGGCTCGCTTTTATGGATCTATTACATTCACTTGGGATAAAACAAAACGCTGTTGGTCCAACCCATTGCTTAAAGCATACATTAGATCTAATATTGTCTTATGGAATTGAGGTCTTTGATGTAGACATTATACCACAAAGTGATGATGTTACGGACCACTACCTCTTGCTATATAAGCTGCGTTTACCTCAAATTGGCAGATCTGCACCAATATACCGCCCTGGTAGGACTTGTTCCGTCCACCAAGGATGAATTCATGAATAACTTACCTGATCTCTCTTTATTTCGAAATACACCCGCAAACGCAAATGACCTTGACGTAGTAACCAGCAGTATGGATGCCATCTTTACTAGCACACTTAATACAGTGGCACCCATCAAATTAAGAAAGGCTAGAGAGAATAAAACTGCACCATGGTACAATAATCATACTCGCGCTCTCAAAACAGCAACCCGTGCTCTGGAACGTAAATGGAAAAAAACTAATTTAGAGGTTTTTAGAATTGCTTACAAAGACAGTATGTCCAGCTATAGGAGGGCTCTTAAATCTGCCAGGGCCGAGCACCTCCGCAAACTGATTGAAAATAATCATAACAATCCGAGATTTTTATTTCACACCATTGCTAAACTAACTAATAATCGATCATCTTTGGAACAAAATGTCCCACCGCAAATTAGTAGTGATGACTTCATGAATTTTTTCAGTGACAAAATAGAAGGCTTTAGACAGAAAATAGATGATGTTAAACTTTCTGCACAGCCTTATACTCCAGATCCAGTAAACATTCAACTGAATCAAAATAACCTACAATACTTCAAAACCATAGAACAGGAAGAGCTAGATAAAGTTATAAATAGCTCTAAATCAGCTACATGTATGTTAGATCCAATTCCAACAAAATTACTGAAAGAACTGATACCTATTATAGGAGAACCTCTCCTTAATGTTATCAACTCTTCGTTATCTTTAGGCCATGTTCCAAATCCTTACAAGCTAGCTGTTATTAAACCTATTATTAAGAAACCACAACTAGACCCGAGCAAATTGGCTAATTATAGGCCTATTTCAAATCTTCCGTTTATGTCTAAAATACTAGAAAAAGTTGTTTCTACCCAATTATCCTCCTTTCTGCAGACAAACAATATTTTTGAAGTGTTTCAGTCAGGCTTCAGGCCTCATCACAGTACAGAAACCGCATTAGTAAAAATAACCAACGATTTACTCTTAGCTGCTGACCAAGGGTGCATCTCACTATTAGTCTTACTCGACCTTAGCGCCGCATTTGACACCATTGACCACAATATTCTCATAGACCGCTTAAATTCTACAGGTGTCCAAAAACAGGCTCTTGAATGGTTTAGGTCATACTTAGCAAACCGTTACCAATTTGTGAATATTAATGGACAGCATTCACAAGTAAGGCCAGTAAAGTACGGGGTCCCTCAAGGATCAGTTTTAGGCCCCTTGCTGTTTACAATATACATGCTTCCCCTGGGGGACATTATTAGAAAACATGGGATCAGCTTTCACTGCTATGCAGACGATACTCAATTATACATTTCAAGTAAACCTAATGAGATGTCTGAACTGTCTAATCTAACTGAGTGTATCAAAGATGTTAAAGACTGGATGACCAACAATTTTCTTCTCTTAAACTCAGACAAAACAGAATTATTACTTATCGGGCCTAAATCCTGTACACAGCAGTTCTCACAACTGGACCTGCAACTAGAGGGATACAAAGTTAGCGTTAGCTCTACTATAAAAGATCTGGGTGTCATATTAGACAGCAATTTAACTTTCAAAAATTATATATCCCATGTCACAAAAACTGATTTCTTTCATCTGAGAAATATTGCTAAATTGCGAAGTATGCTATCCATATCAGATGCAGAAAAGCTAGTCCATGCTTTCATGACTTCTAGGCTGGACTACTGTAATGCTCTGTTTGCTGGTTGCCCAGCATCCTCTATAAACAAACTCCAGCTAGTGCAAAATGCAGCTGCCAGAGTTCTTACCAGATCTAGAAAATATGATCATACCACCCCAATTTTATCCTCCTTACACTGGCTGCCTGTTAAGTTTCGTATTGAATTTAAAATATTACTCCTTACCTATAAAGCTTTAAATAATCTAGCTCCTGTTTATCTAACCAACCTCCTGTCTCGCTACAACCCAACCCGCTCTTTACGATCTCAAAACTCAGGGCTTCTGGTAGTACCTAGAATATCAAAGTCGAGTAAAGGAGGTCGAGCCTTCTTATTTATGGCCCCTAAACTCTGGAATAGCCTTCATGATAATGTCCGAGGCTCAGACACACTCTCGCTCTTCAAAACTAGATTAAAGGCCTATCTTTTTAGCAAAGCATACACTCAGTGCATTACATAGCGGTATGACGCATGATGTGCCCCACACATGATTTTGCTTCTCGTTTATATACACTATGAACAGCAGCTACGCTAATTATTCTCCTTATTCTGTATTTCCACCTGGGGGTACTCATCTTGAGGCCCTCAGACTACGCAGTGCCACTGGCGCGATCCGAGACCAGCGACGAGATGATCCCAAGGTTTTCTGGACCAGGCCGTATCCTGAGCAGCTGCTGTGGTGGTCATCGTGGAGTGAGAACATGAGACTGACTCCTGTCATGCTCCAAGGACAGACGAGTCTTCGCTGAGGTCCAGCCTCCTGCCCCTAGACTGCAGCTCTGCACAAGACGTTTGGCCATAGGGGAAATGGTCGTGCCCAACTGAGCCTGGTTTCTCTCTAGGTTTTTTAAATCTTCGCTTTAGCCAATTGGTGAAGTTTTTTCCTCGCCGCTGTCGCCACTGGCTTGCATGTTTCGGGATCTGTAGAGCTGCGCATCGATGGATTTGCTCTTCAGTGTTTGGACTCTCAATAGTGATTATTAACCCACACTGAACTGAGCTAAACTGAACTGAACTTAATCTCTGAAAACTGAACTGACTTTGTTTCAATTCACTATAATCTTCCATGTGAAGCTGCTTTGACACAATCTACATTGTATAAGCGCTATACAAATAAAGATGAATTGAATTGAATTGAATAAACCTCAGTACCCTGATCTCTTAGCATCAAGCATTTAGTTGACACACTTGTTCAAATCTTACTCTGAACAGGACAAGTCAAACCAAAGGTGTGGTTACACTCAGTAAACAGTGGTGAGTTCGAGGAACTGATGACCTTCACGGCCAATCACAGTCATTTTTGTTGAGCATGTGAACACAATGGCAAATCAGCTGTGTTTAAGAACGTGCTCAAATGTTAGCGGGAAATGGACGTTTTTAAAATTTTAGTACGATTGGTACCGAATTCCAGTATTGTGACAACCCTCAAGGTTTCCGCTACATTCATTCATCCGTGGCGGGCCGCCACGCCAAAATTCATCCCGCCACAGCTACATTACAGCTTCTTATTTAAAACATTTAGTCGTGTTTTTTATAGCGGATTATAATCGCACCAAAACATATTAGAGGTAAACCGCGCAAACTTTTCTGTAACCGTAGTAGTGCTGTGCGCTATTTGTTCAAGGTGACATGCTGACTGACTCTCTGACAGACTGACTGACAGGTGCGTGAGTCTAGCAAACACAGCGTAGCTTTCAGTTAAGATGAACACAGTTTCCATAAGTATACTTTATTGATAAAGGTCAATGGCTTTGCATACAATGACTTTATCTTGCTGGAGTTTAATGCCGTTTAACTTTACTTCAGGATGCGTTAATGTCGGAAAACGCTTCAGCAGCGCTTACTGGAGAGCGCACAAGAAGATCTGAATTTGAGTGCGTGCAAGAAGTTCTGTGCTCGAACAGAGGAAATCGGCGCGCAAGCAAAGAGATTCGCATACTCATATTACATAAATGCTATCTCGACTTGTTATACTGCGTGTAATATTTGTCTTTGAAATAGTTGGCAGATCTGTGTAAAAAAAAGTCCTGCCGCCACTGCTGGAAAAAATCCTAGAGGAAACACTGACCCTATCTCAGACAAAAATTTTATGTGAGGACCATGTACAAATACATTATGTGTAACCCCCTTCGGTTTGACTCGTTCTGCTCAGAGCATGACTTGAACAAGTGTGTCAACTAAACACTGGATGCTAAGAGATCAGGGTACTGAGGTTTACTTGCACCACTTTTGCTGACTGGCCTTAAATAGTGCTCAAATGTTAGCAGGAAATGGAAGTTTTTAAAATTTCAGTATGGATTGGTACCAAATTTCGTGCAACCCTAGTCTGAGACAAAGATACAACATGGTCAGCAACATTTCATTGCCCTTTTTTCAATATGTGTCTTTAGTAAATTCTTAATTACAGGGGTTTGCCATGGTGCAAGATAGTTAGTAATCTTGGCCATGGAACCCAGGGCAATCTCAGGAAGAAACGGACATTCTTGTCAATAATGGGTTTAATAACCAGGGGCAGCACTTATAAATGAAGACTTGCTTAATTTTTAACATCAAGTTCAGTTGGGGCTGCTGGCTTTACAAAGCAGGAAGAGTAAATGAGATGACTGTCTGAACATAGAGAGCACTTGTATAACTCTGTGCCACCTGCACGCTCCATTCTCCCCAAAGAAGAAAAGCAGGACAAAACCCATTGGGGCCCTGTGGCCACCCTGAGTGTGAGCTTCTCCCACACAGAACCTCTCTCACAAAACTCCCTTGACACGTCCCTCCCCAAAAGCCAACCACAGGTCTTTGAGGAAGTTTCTAAACTTCTCATAATCCTTGCTTTGTTTATCCTCCCAGTGAATTTCCCTTTGGACTTTCATGGAGCTTTGTTTCCTCATCCCACAGTGTCTCAACCACCTGAGTCTGCTCACTGCAATAGACACTTTCTCAATTTACAGCAGCAAGAGACACCTTGCTGGATCAATGACTTCTATTCTTCGTGGGAGCCACTTCCTAGAGTCTTGTCATTGCTACACTCAGTGGGAAAATGCTCTCGCCACTTTCCCAACAGGAAGTTCATTTTGGCAGATTCCTGTGCAGAAGCGGAAGTTATGTCTATGTAAGAATAGGTAGCCGTGGTTCTGATTCTCAGAGGAAACACATACTGGCAAAGTGGTAACCTTGAATGCATTGTACTTTGTTTTAGATAAATGCATTTGTCCAATGCATACAATTCCAAAAGGTCATACTATAGCAGAAATAGGATTGACCCCTTCTTTTTTATTATTTATTACATACATGCACTGCACTGCATTCAGTTTTGCATGGCTAAAAAAAAAGACTTATGAATTGGTTGAAACACATTATGCATGATACAGATGCTCAATATTTACTATCACTGGACTGCATTTCTATAATCTCTGAAAGAGGACAGACAATACTTATTTTAAAAACATCATTGCAAACAGTTTTAATCTTATTCGTAAAATATCATTATTTATTATTGCTATTGCACTTTTTGTTTAACACATATAAATACTACAAAAAATCTTTCCGATTCACATCCGTATATAGGAAAGACAAACCTACAATTAGCACCCATTAGTACTCCCACAAAGAATTGAACAACCTTTTATGTATATTATAAACCTGATGCAATCTGCTGTTAATTCCTTAAATGTAGTGAATGCAGTCAGAACATTTATATGCTACTATATAAAGATAAATAATGCCACTGCAACTATCTATCTCTGACACATCTGTTATAAGATTTCCATTTATGGTATTGCTGTGCCCTATTGATTTGATTTGTGAAAATTGACCTTTAAAGAGAATCTGGACTAGTTAATAAACAGATATGATATCTTAGAGTTACCCAGCATTAATCACTCCTAATGCTGTTGTCAGACAGGAAGGAAATGCAAACTTTGCCCAACTGGTCTTGGTCAAGCTAAAAGGGGAATGTGTCATTCTGACCATCTGTCAGATGGGTGTTTATGCTGTCTCGCCATGATGACCCCTACCAAACTTGACAGTGGAAAACTGTCAAAAGGGAGCTTTTTTTTTTTTCAACTTGAATCTTATTGGATTTCATCCAAAATAAAAACAGAATCAGGCAGAATCTCAAGCGTAATCCAGTTACGCCACCTTTTGGAGACAAATGGCAGTGCAAGGCCACACACAGGCCAGCACATGAACATGGAAAATACTACCAGAAGATGGCATCCTAGTAGTATATTGAGTCTGCACTAGGATATTGACAGTACAAATTTTACAATACTACTCTAAATGTGCTAAAAACAGATCTTGGTAAATTACTAATTACCACAAAGCAAAATAACAAAAATATCTGATCTCTATTTCAGCGTGAGATAATCTCTTGTCCTAATGCCGTCTATTATTGGAACAGACATATAGGTAATATTAACTGAAAAAGAGTATGGTCTTTACCTCAGAAATTCCTATTGTACAATAAAATCCATGAAGTATCTTATAAAATGATACATTTCTGAAGAAACTGAAGAGCTGTCTCACCTTTTATTGGTATTGTGAATACACCAAAAATGTTTGTAAAAATGTTTTAGGTATATTTTGTGGTATAATCCCTGATGTTATGTTGAAATATGAAAATGTTATTTTAGGATATAATCATCAGAATGAACATCCAACTATAGAAAACTATGAATCTGTTTAAAATATACATTTCTGTCTTGCTCCCTGGCATGTAATGTGATATAATGTAAATGTTTCTTTTTGTGATAATAAAAATAAATTACTTTATTATTAATACTATCATCACCATTATATATATATATATATATATATATATATATATATATATATATATATATATATATATATATATATATATATATATATATATATATATATATATATATATATATATATATAAATATATATATATATATATATATATATATATATATATATATATATATATATATTATTTATTATCAGCATCATCATCAATCATAATACAATTAATAATATTAATTAATCATCCTCTGTCATCAATCACCATATAAATAGGAACTAAAGTTGCAGTAACTACATTTAATGAAGTACAGGTTGTCACAATACAGGACACCTGCATCAATACTTGTCACTTGTGGAGTTTTATTTCTCAAAAACAACGTCAATGTAGCAAAAAAAAAAAAGTTTCTTAATTACTAAAAGAAATGAGAAAGTACTACTTTAACAAGTCCTTTATGTAGATAATAGCTTTTTTATCAATTGCTAATATAAAAACTGATTGAGTTTGTGATGAATGGTATTCAAGTAGGCCTGGGCGGTATTACAAAAACGCTATCTTGATCATTCATTTCCATATTATAAATATATATATGATATATATATTTAGATATAAGCGGTTAATGCTTCAAGTCTAACACTTACCCAACAGAGATTTTGACAAGGATGATCCGATCCACAAATTTTCAGTTTCCATGTCCATCAGTTCCCCAATCATATGCACTGACTGTGTACATCATATTTACTACAAACTGAAACAAAATGATTAACCAAGCAGGTCAAGGAAAGTCAACGAGAATAATAAAGAAACAATTTTAGATGCCAGGATAAGCTTTTGAGGTTTGACATGAGAACTAGGAAACCATTGACTAAAGTGACGCATGAACTTGTAATGCTGTCATTGCATAATTTTAATCTTCCAAAGTTTGGTCCTTGATTTAGTGCAGTTCTGAAGTCATGCTGTAACTCTCAGTCTTTGCAAAGGATGAAAGTGACTGTGATCCTAATTGTGGCCAAGACATTTGTGTGAAGGTGGTATATGACATGAGTTCTTGAACTTGAAATCACTCACAAAAAGACATTTGGATTCAAATCTCTCCTTATTGAGCTCTGTGGTGTATCTGTCTGTACGGTGAGAGAAATGTATCAAATCTTAATGTGGCTTCTGAGGAAACCAAAGTGGTGCAACTGCTCAAGTTTCTCAACCAAATTGAGAAAGAATAAGAACTACTGCATCAATTACAGTACGAACATTGGCTAAATGTTACAATGCTTCTACTGCTAGACAGCTTTTTCATTATTATAGTCTTGATGCTTAATATAGTATTAACATAATTGTAATTTTAGAGCAGACACCACATTTACATTTCCTTGTGTAATGGGAAAACACCACTGTTTGCAGATTATGAAAATATTTTATGCAATATTGCAGACAAATGTTTTTACGCTGCAGCTCTTTGATAGCAGTAAACTACTGATCTTGTTGTCTAAAAAAAAGTTTGAGTAACAGTTTAGTTTAAGCATCAATTCCACTATAAACTACTGGCTTATTACCTTATTACCTATATTTAGATATTGGCTGTTTATAAGTACTTATAAAGTATGATCTTATTCCACATCGCTAATCCAACCAATAGCTAAATCTATTGCCTTATAATCTCAGTGTAAGGCAGGGGTGCCCAAACTTTTTTGTATGAAGGGCCAAAAAACAAATATCAATGAGAGGTGTGGGCCGAAGATAAATATACCAAACTATTTTACATTAAAGTTGACATGGTTAATTTCCTAATTAATTTTTTAATATTAAAAAATAAGTAGAAAACATTGCTTTGAATCGTATTAACTAATGCAGTATAACTTTTTATTTATAACTTTTTGCAATATAAAAACAATCACATTTATAACAGTAGAGTTGAATGCTGAATACACTAGTCAAGCAGAATCTGCCTTTGCCTTGATTTGCTCACCAAAGTCTCTGCATCATCCTCTATCTGTCAGGTGACAGTATGTACATTTAAACTAAAATACAGCATTTAAATTGAAATATTTAATTTCAGTTAGCTTTTTTTGAAGTTTAACAATAAAAAATACAATTAAAGATTACATTAAACTTGAACAATTAAATTTGGGATGCACAATATATCAGCATCAAGATATCAGCATCAATATCGCAATGCGTGCATTCGTAATAGTCACATCGGCAATGCTAAGCTGGGAGTATAGTTGATCAGCAATGAAGAACGTACAGTATTATTTTACATTAAATTTGATAATAGGGGTGGGACAAATAATCAATATGCTCATTTATTGTGATAATTCTGCCTTACAATACAATATTGATGTAGCCAAGTATCAATATTTATTTAATTGAATTCATTCATCAGCCTTGAACTGCTACTGTTTACCGCAGTACATGAGGTGGTGCTCTCATAATGGCAGATCATAAACACATCAATGTTGCAATTTCACTAAATATATATGCTGTTAATAAAAGAAATACATCTCATAACTTTTTGATGCATTTTTCCCCTTCATTTAGAAATATCATGATTTATTTTGGATGGTTTTCTGATCTATCATTATTGTCATCACCATTATCATTATCGGAGGCCTAAAAAAATTTGATACTATCGTAACATATTACTGTACCTAAATATCTGCCTCCTTTTTTGACTTTTTTTTTTTGCTCTATCTTATGTTTGCAATTTGTTTGATTCACTTCACTACAATCTAAATTAATGACTTCATTTCAAATAAAGCTATTAAAGTTATCTGTCGAAACTGTATTCATATCGCAATAAATAATTGCACAAAGATAAAATATCGCAATGTCAGATTTTTCCAATATCGCGCAGCCCTACTAAAAACACTTTAGCAGTTGTCGTCCCCTGATTGGTTTAAATATACAGGATTTCTGCAAGTCAAGTATCCAGCAAACTTAACCAGCCTGTCTGGACACAAGTCTGATCAGATAAAATAACTGTGATGTTTATAATGATGACAGTACTCATTATAGAGGTGTGAACCTACACTGGTCTCACGGTTCGGTTCGGTTCGGTTACGATTATCATGCCATCGATTCGGTTCAATTCGATATCTCGGTGCACAGGCCCGGATTAAGAATTAAGAGGCCCCTGGGCACAATGTCTTGTAGGGCCCCCTACAAGGCCGCACCTCTATAGTTGAATTAAAAAATGAGATTAATATAATATTTTTAAAATAAAGTTAATTTATAATATTTTGCCCACATTTTTTAAATAAATGACATAGTACATATTTATAGTCAACAAAGATTTACCTGATTTTAAAAGCATTTAAAGCACACTTTGATAAAAATACTAATATAACTAGTCCAAATTAATGGATTTTAATATACCTTTTCAAGTTCACTGAAGCAGTACTAAAAATTTATATTTAAGGGTATTTTTAATGTATAACTTCTACAAACTTATAATGCATAATTTGGATATAACACCTCTTCAATCCAGTTCTATGAATCTGAGTCTTCCATAATACAAACACTGATTAATGATTCCTACTGTCTCCCTTGTGATGAAGAAGAGTAGGCAAAAAGCACTTGATTATAAAGCTGAAAGTATCCGAAATCACACACTATACCAGTTCTCTCCTGTCTCTCTCCTCTTCAGGGGCTTTTTCTGTCTCTCTCTCTCTCTGTCTCTCTCTCCATGAGGTCGGAGAATATGGGTGAAGCAGGGCGACTAACATTGTAAATACAGATTAATTATATTAAGATGTCGCTTACATTTAACACCAGGTGGAAAATAACTGTTTATAGAATATTTATAATTAATATTATCCTTAATAAATACATTGTGACTCATTTTATATATTTTATATACTTTATTTACATTTTTAAACAAAAACATTTCCTTTCTATTGAAAATAAATGTATTTCCAATCTGCTATGTAATGGGGGGGGGGGGGGGGAGAAGAACGTGTTCATCAGTCGCTGGATTCGAGTTCATGATCAATCGCCTCAAAACACATATCCATACTCTTTACGAGCTGCGCCATTCCCACCTGCTGTTTGTCGCGCTCTTTAGTTACAGTATGTTGACTCTGTCAATCAAACAACGCTGGCGTGAAGCACTTAACTAGCTTGTTACAATGAGGTGCGCTATTTGCACTTAGCCTAAATAGACACTCCAAAATCAGCATTTTCCCCCCACTGGCAGGGGCCCCAAGTGCGCACGGGTCCCTGGGCCTGTGCCCATAATGCCCATTGGTTAATCCGGCCCTGTCGGTGCATCATGGTGCATTGACGATTCTTCCCTGCTGAAAAAAACTGCATATGCTGGTAAGGTATGTTTTGATGTTGGTATGCTGGTCTTGCTGGTTTTAGTGCTGGTATTGCTGGTTTCAATGCTAATCTCGATGCTGGTTTTGCTGGTCTCGATGCTGGTCTTGCTGGTTTCAGTGCTGGTCTTGCTGGCCTGAGTGCTGGTCCTGACCAGCATTGAGACCAGCAGGACCAGCAATGAGACCAGCAAAACCAGCATTGAAACCAGCAAGACCAGCATTGAAACCAGCAAGACCAGCATACCAGCATCAAAACATACCATAGCATATGCTGTTTTTTTCAGCAGGGATTTCCATACACAGTTTTATATTTTCTTCAAAGTACAGCAATTCTTGTATTAAAATGTATAAATATATTTATATACTATTTGTAAAACAATTTTGTCCCTTAATACAAACAGTCAGATATATAAACTGTACCTTTAAACAACACGAGTATTTATAGCAAATAAACAAATATAAATATGCCACTCGCTTTCTGAGCCTTGTCTACCAAGTTCTTTCACCCCTCTGATTGGTCACGCGCTCAACAGAAAGGGCTGTGATTGGCTCTTACACGCTGGCGCTCTTCACAGATGCACTCATGGGCCACAGTGAGAGAGAGAGAGAAATGGAGATTACTTTCATTCTCTTAATCGCCGTGAAATAGGGGCTTCTGCTGTAAGTGTCAGTGAAACACAGTCCAGCAAAAACACATGCAGTGAAATTGTGCACAGTTTCTAAGTAGTTGGAGCGTTGTAAATATTCGTGCTCGCCTCCCTCACCATAGTAAGCTACGGCGACATAGCGCATATGAGATAAATGACGTCAGTACATAATAACCGGTTATGATTATTACTGAACCGATATCGAATTCTGAACCACCCCTAACTCATTACCAGTTGCATAACATGCAGGATTCTTCAGATTCTTCTTTTCTAGGTGTTTCAGTAAAAATGTCTTTCAAGACATTCATGAATCTGTGATTTACTTCCTGCATACTTGTCTGTTATTATGAGGATACATTTGTAATTATAAACATTTATTAATTTGACTTAAATGCTGGATTATTAAAATTAATACTCACCGCATAAAAGATTTAACTCGTGAAGTCGACATACATGCAGGTATGCTTATACTGCCTTTTTTCTAATGAATTTTAATATTCTGTCATTTTGGTCATAAAGACAAAAGAAAGGCGTCATCCAAAATGGTGAAGTGTCTTTTATATTTGTGGATACTCACAAATACAACAAAACCTTGCTTTTATAGAACCAAGAAAACTATCACTGAGTCATCTGTCACCTCAGTCTGCATGATCTTTATGTGGAAAAGCATCCCCAAAATAATGAAGGAATCTCAGAACAAATCCAACATACAAGTAGTGCTGATTTCCTATATCATTTGCTGACAGATCATTTAGAGCAATGGTCTCAAACTCAATTCTTGGAGGGTCGCAGCCATGGGCGTCGCTAGGTCTATTTTAGGGGGGCATTTATATTTCTACTCAGCCCCCCTAAAACTTTTGCGATTGGCTCATAAACTGTAAACTAAATTATTGCCTCAGTCCCCTTTAAATTTGATAAGAAAACAGCGGCAGAATTCGGTTCCTCGTCTTTTGTTTTTCATTTGATCAGCCGCGGACAGTGAAAGAACGAGGTGTGTGTTTATTGATAAATTGTTATAATATCTGCTTATTTGCAGTTCTTTGATATAGATAACCTTGTATCACCTGTATCCCAATGTCACGGAGGAGCGGTCGGGTTTCTCGGCGTTCACCTCATCAGCACAGCTGTTTCCTCCAGCGAAAAATATAACTCTTAACGAACATTTCGCTATTTTTATTTCAAAATGAACTACCAATATTAAACACTTTACAGTTCGTGTGCCATTAACTATACCATAAAGTCTTGCACAGAAAGGATTAAACACAGTGACAGAACCACTTGGAGAATGTATTCGTTTTAACTGTCACTGACAGAGAGAGAAACATTAAGTGTCTAGTATTAAAAAAAATATTTTATATTTATTATTATCATTCAGATCGTGAGATATGTGAATTAGCCTGTAAGTTTAAAAATATATTTATATGTATGTCATTTGATTAGAAAAGTGGCAGTTTATTAATTTAATACATGGAAACAAAAAATGCACTTGAATATAGAAAGTAGTTTTTACTACAGTTAACAGGGGGTTGAGCCTGTTTGGCTTATTCTTATTATTTGGAATACTATACAACCCATATTAAACAAACATTTTTAAGTGTATTACTATTAAATTACTACTTATAAATGTAATATTAGGCTTTATATATATATATATATATATATATATATATATATATATATATATATATATATATATATATATATATATATATATATATATAAAATAATTTATTTATTTATTTATTTTTTAGTTTATAAGGAACTGAGCCCCCCTAAAATGAAAATCCTAAAATCGCCCCTGGTAGCAGCTATGCACAGTTTAGCTCCAACTACCTCCAACTCACACCTGTTTAATAGTCTATAGTAGTCTTGAACACCTTGATTAGTTGGATCAGCTGTGCTTGATCAGGGTTGGAGCAAAACTGTGCAGAGCTGCAGCCCTCCAGGAATCGAGTTTGAGACCTATAATTTAGAGTATTCATACGTCATTGAGTTTGAAAACTTATAAAAACGTGAATGAATGACGTGCCGGCCAGCTGTTATTCTGTGGACATTTCTACACCACTGCACATGATGTGGCACAAAACAAAACATGATTGGTTGGTTACCCTGTCAGTCATGTAACATAGTAAGTGGTCCTTGACCATTGAAAGCGGACAAAGCTCTCCGACCTTCAGCCTGAGGTCTGGCTACGTGAGACTATTGCCTTACCAAATATGATTAAGCAGCAAATTACAGGGAGTGCAGAATTATTAGGCAAATGAGTATTTTGACCACATCATCCTTTATGCATGTTGTCTTACTCCAAGCTGTATAGGCTCGAAAGCCTACTACCAATTAAGCATATTAGGTGATGTGCATCTCTGTAATGAGAAGGGGTGTGGTCTAATGACATCAACACCCTATATCAGGTGTGCATAATTATTAGGCAACTTCCTTTCCTTTGGCAAAATGGGTCAAAAGAAGGACTTGACAGGCTCCGAAAAGTCAAAAATAGTGAGATATCTTGCAGAGGGATGCAGCACTCTTGCCAAGCTTCTAAAGCGTGATCATCGAACCATCAATCAAAAGTCAAGCGTGCAGCTGCCAAGATGCCACTTGCTACCAGTTTTGCCATATTTCAGAGCTGCAACATCACTGGAGTGCCCAAAAGCACAAGGTGTGCAATACTCAGAGACATGGCCAAGGTAAGAAAGGCTGAAAAACGACCACCACTGAACAAGACACACAAGCTGAAACGTCAAGACTGGGCCAAGAAATATCTCAAGACTGATTTTTCTAAGGTTTTATGGACTGATGAAATGAGAGTGAGTCTTGATGGGCCAGATGGATGGGCCCGTGGCTGGATTGGTAAAGGGCAGAGAGCTCCAGTCCGACTCAGACGCCAGCAAGGTGAAGGTAGAGTACTGGTTTGGGCTGGTATCATCAAAGATGAGCTTGTGGGGCCTTTTCGGGTTGAGGATGGAGTCAAGCTCAACTCCCAGTCCTACTGCCAGTTTCTGGAAGACACCTTCAAGCAGTGGTACAGGAAGAAGTCTGCATCCTTCAAGAAAAACATGATTTTCATGCAGGACAATGCACCATCACACACGTCCAAGTACTCCACAGCGTGGCTGGCAAGAAAGGGTCTAAAAGAAGAAAAACTAATGACATGGCGTCCTTGTTCACCTGATCTGAACCCCATAGAGAACCTGTGGTCCATCATCAAATGTGAGATTTACAAGGAGGGAAAACAGTACACCTCTCTGAACAGTGTCTGGGAGGCTGTGGTTGCTGCTGCACGCAATGTTGATGGTGAACAGATCAAAACACTGACAGAATGCATGGATAGCAGGCTTTTGAGTGTCCTTGCAAAGAAAGGTGGCTATATTGGTCACTGATTTGTTTTTGTTTTGTTTTTGAATGTCAGAAATGTATATTTGTGAATGTTGAGATGTTATATTGGTTTCACTGGTGAAAATAAATAATTGAGATGGGTATACATTTGTTTTTTGTTAAGTTGCCTAATAATTATGCACAGTAATAGTCACCTGCACACACAGATATCCTCCTAAAATAGCTAAAACTAAAAACAAACAAAAAACTACTTCCAAAAATATTCAGCTTTGATATTAAGGAGTTTTTTGGGTTCATTGAGAACATGGTTGTTGTTCAATAATAAAATTAATCATCAAAAATACAACTTGCCTAATAATTCTGCACTCCCTGTAGTAGTTAATAAGCTAAAAGTGTTTGTTTATTAGTTTGTTAATAGCGAGAGTTGTATCTTAAAAATGTGAGCGAAGTTTGTTATTTGGTCAATTTCATTATAGGGCCAAACAAATTCAATAAGCGGACATTTCGATATTTAGTTTTTCTGCGCTAATTATTTGTGATA
Source organism: Danio kyathit (assembly GCA_903798195.1). Classification (NCBI taxonomy): domain Eukaryota; kingdom Metazoa; phylum Chordata; class Actinopteri; order Cypriniformes; family Danionidae; genus Danio; species Danio kyathit. Next base: position 16,641,544 of record LR812520.1, read on the forward strand.
AGAACACAATTTACCAGATGACCTAAAAAGCTTTATTTTCAAAGAATTTATTTTATAGGGGGTGCATCTGCATAAAATATAATCAATTACAAACTTCAGACTACGTCCACAGTAGTTGAGATAAATTTGAAAACAGCATTCATCGTTTAAATATCATTTTCAATTATTTCACAAAAGTTTGTCATCCACACTAAAATAACAGAAAATACTTTTGTCCCTTGACTAACGTGTGTTAAGATGTAAGACGCTTTGAACTGCACTATTTCCAATTGGTGTTTATTTACTTTAAGGCTCTTTGAATCATTGTGGGTATGTTGAGAAAATGCACAGTTTTTTAAATGAACCGACAGTGAGGTGTAGTAGTAACACAAGAGTATAAAATTGCACAAGTGAGCGAGAATATAGACTGGAAGAGGTGCCAAAACAACAGCTCTGAGCAAACATTCCATGTCTTTGAAGAAAAGCAATCTGGAGCATGTACAAACTGATATTTGCTGTGTCCCAATCCGCATACTATCCATACTAAATAGTCTTCAAAAACAGAATTAGCATGTCCCAAACCACAGTATGTTGAAATCTGTTCCCAGATGATCTACTATTTCGAGTAAATCTGAAGTGTAGAACAGTCTGCCCATACACTAACCACTATTATTGCCTACAATACATCACACGTTGGACGTAAATTGATTAGAACTACAAAGACATGTAAGATGTGTAAATAAACTACAAACATGGCGGATGCACAATACCAACTGTCAAGTAGAGAGGGCTTGGTAAAAGTGATTGAATGACATTTTCCTTGTTATATTTCATCTGCAACAACTATGTGAACTTCTATAAGGATGTGGTTGGACATTACCTTCTGAATGCACAATTATCCAAAGACCTGAGAAGATTCGCGAATGGCAGATTACCCTGCTGTTGAAATCTCCAATAAGGTAGGTAATTAAAGAATAAGGTAGGTAATGTGAAAGAAATGTTGATGATGTGTTAAGATGATATATAAGGCACGTAACTAAGCAACATAATGGTCCGTTATTAATGAGAACGTTTGTCCCAAAGCTTGCATACTTTTCTGTAAACTACTCAAAAGCATGTTTTTCCCCTCACAAAACAAGTAGACACTTTTAGGACATAGTATAAATTAGGATGCAGCAATACGACTATATATGCGGTCAAAACTGAATATACAATGCTGTCCACTATTTTAGATGAATTGGTCAAATGCATTAAAACGCATGTCGCATGATTGGACTATTTTTTTAATAATTAAAGTGACAGTGTTATTATCAGAAGTTAAGTAAGGCAGGTTTTTTGTTTGTTTTTGCATGTTTGTTGAAAGACTATTATTTTATCAGTGTTTCACTAGATGCTTAATTTAACTTGCTACAAGTATACTCCTACAGGCTTTCATTAACTGTTTCTATTTGCATCCTTGATGACTTGCCAAAACACTTTCTATCAGTTTTATATTCCTAAGAAATCTTTGTACTAAACTAATTAGGAGTCATTACTATGGCCAGACAGAATCTGCAGACATTTTTTGCTATTTCTGCTGAGAATTTTGTAAAAAAAAAATCTGCGGATTTATGTAGAATTATTTTGAGAGTATTATAACTAAAAACTTAATAAATGAAATAAAAAAATAACACCTGTTTAACTTTCATGTTTACAATGCAAATCCAATTAGAACCACTTATTTGGTAAACAAAGCAAGTCTCTGATATAATATATCTACTATAAAACAAAGAAATATCACTTTACATCTGAATCATATGAACATTTTCATATCCGTCAATAATAATATTACTGAAATTAATTAAAAAACTAAATTAATAAAAATGTACACACATTTACTATTTATTTACAAGTAAATAAATAGACTCGATGGGCTAAAAATCTGCGGATTTCTGCACGTGCAGTTTCTGTGTGGGCTTCGTCATTTCGTATATTTTGCCAGAGGTGCAAACTCATCAAGGATGAAATAGGTGACAGATCTACACAATTCACGTGAATGACCCATTTCATAACTAAAACAGCGAACTTCATCAAAAGCTGACAAGTTTGCACCCCTGCTTTACTTAATAGTCAGTCAATGAGAAAAAATAAAACCTGAAATAAAAATTGCATCACATCGAAACCCCCTGAATCGTAATGGATTCAGTTTGTGAGGTGACATTCAGTTTGAAGAGATTCACAATCCTAACATTCTGTGATGTGACTACTGCAGATTCACGCATGTTGAAAACGATGTATTGTGCAGGCCTGTATTGTTCTATAACGGTATTACTGGAATCCAAATAAATATTGATGATTCAACCGCAATGACACAAAAGGTCTATGTACGCATAAACTGTCTATGTTGCACATTGTTCAAATAATTTTTCTTCAGTTGGAGCAGCAGTGTGGTCAGTTTAGGTTTGGTTTGGGCAGAAAAATGTTTCCAGTCACATCTTCTGACTAACACCCTGAACACAAACCGAGGACAGATTTGAACAGCACTGTGGTCAATCACTGCAGCCGCTACTGTTACAAAGGGAAGCAAAAAAATGAAGTGTGTTTTAAAATTTTCTCATGATAGCACATCCAATATTTATATTGTCTTTACTCATTCATGTTGATCTGTTATTGACATTGAATGCAATCTATTAAATTATATAAATATATGCGGGAGAAAACAGAATTTTTAGAGTCTCTATTGTTTTTTAGAGCTGTGAACTAAATTTCATTGTAATCATTTGGTCTACTTAAACCTTAAATCCTTGCTAAATCATGCAGAAAACTGTTAAAACATGTTAACAACTGGGCTTCATTTGGTAATAACATGCTAGTACTGTCATGCTGCCAGTATGTCAAATAATATTAGAAACACATTATTCCTGTGTAATAAACCATGCTAAAATATACTAGTAATGTTTCAGCAATATGCAGAATCATGGAAGCAACATGTTAAGCATGTTAACAGTGTCCTAAGTCATGCTAGAAACAGGCTAGCTGCAATAACAATTATCAAGTCAAGCTTCTGCTATGTTAAATGATGGCAGAAACACACAGTGGGCACCTTGATGTCTAAACAATATTAAATTGACTTTAAGAACAACGTCAAAAATGCAAATCAATTTTGTCAAAACCTTGATGTCCGACTTCCGGGTTAAGCATGGCGTGAACGGGTGTGTGTAAAGGTAGCTCCCGAACACCTCGCTCTTTAAGTCGTTATTTATGATAAATTACAGCTGAATACCTGGTAGACACTTTGTGAAAACACGTTGAAATGACGACTAGAAAGCAAAATCGGTATAAAATTGGTGACAAAGAAGGAGAACCTTCGAGTAAGACTGACGACACGGCGCCATTTGCCGAGGGTTTACCTGAGGATCTTGAAAAACTCCGATCAGCGCTTCTTTCTGACATGACGCAAGTAGTACGTTCTCTTTTGACAACTGAATTAGCTGGCGCACTGTCACCTGTGAACGCGACTTTGGAACAAGTAAAGTCTTATTACGAGGCTCATGATGAACGCCTCCGCGAAGTGGAAGATGGCCTTAACGATTACAGTGACAGGCTGGTGAATGTCGAAGCTGCGATGGATGCACTACGGAGAGAAAACGTGTCGCTGAAGGAAAAGTTGGATGATCTCGAAAATCGCTCACGAAGATCCAATATGAGAGTGGTGGGCATCCCTGAAAAGATGGAAGGTTCAGACCCGATTAAATTCATCACAGATTTCTTTGAAGAAGTATTAGGGAAGGACTTTTTTACCAGCCCTCTTGTTATCTCCCGCGCCCACCGAGTCGGACCCAATCCTTCTAACGTTAAAGAAACGTCGGCCAAACAGACCAGATCCAGAGTGTTTTTGGTTCTTTTTCATTACTTCCAGGACAAACACCGCATCATCCAATTCAGCAGGCAGCGACGTGAACTTTTCTTTCGTGGTCACAGAGTTTTCTTTCATGAAGACTTCAGCGCCAACCTGGCGAAAAAACGAGCGGCATTTAAAGAAGTGAAATCTCGGCTCTTTGGGAAGGGAGTCAGATTCGGTCTGCTGTACCCTGCAAGGCTTCGTGTCACTCATGAAGGAAAAACATATTTTTTTGACACGCCAGACGATGCCAACGAGTTCTATCGTTCTCATTGGGATGAAGAATAATATGTTTGCCCTCTGCATCCTCGGGTAAGAACAGAGGACTTTGTGACTTATAATACGATGTGCAAAACCTGAAGATGCACGGACAGGACAGAATCCGTTCTGGTGTTATTTTCTTTTTCAGTTTCTTCCAGCTCTCTTGTTAATTAACCGGGTAAAATATTGACGGTGACGACACATGTTGCTTTTTGAACATTTGTTTTTAGGGAGCTACACCTAAATCGTATATTGATTTTGTTATCTCGCGTATTTCGGAGGTTTTTGTGTTTTGTTTTATCTGCGATCATCTCCAGTTGGGGAATTAGATCTAGGTATTATAAGGTTTTTTTTTTTTTTTTCTTTGTTGTTGTTGTCGGGTTGGGGAGTGGGAGGGAAAATTGGCAGCATTGTTCATTTTACATTTCTGATGTGTAAATTTGTTTTAGGTTTAAATCCTTGCATGTCTTTAATATCTCTGTTATATAGATAGAATGAGTGACGAGGATAAAGGTCATCCGGTGAGACTGATGACATGGAATGTCAGGGGGCTAAATGGTCCTGTTAAAAGAGCTAAGATTTTTTCCCATCTCAAATGTTTTAAGCCAGATATTATGTTTTTGCAGGAAACACATCTAAGACTTGAAGATCATAATAGAATTCGTAAGATATGGGTTAATCAAATTTTTCATTCCAAATTTAACAGCAGATCAAGGGGTGTGGCAATTCTGATTAATAAGAGAATACAGTTTATACCTTCTGATACTATCTGTGACCGTAATGGTCGTTACGTTATTGTTACTGGATCCCTTTTTCAAGTCCCGGTGGTTTTAGTCAATATTTATGCTCCCAATTGGGATGATGTTGAGTTTGCAAACAGTCTATTATCATTAATTCCCAAGCTCAATACACATCATTTGATAATCGCTGGTGATTTAAATTGCATTATGGACCCTCAGCTAGATAGGTCCAGCACTAATAGTTATGTTTCTGGTATGTCAAAAGCATTTTCTCTTTTCATGCAACAGAATGGCTGTGTAGACCCTTGGAGATTTTTGAATCCTTTGACCAAACAGTTCTCCTTTTATTCCCATGTTCATCATTCCTTTTCCAGGTTAGACTACTTTTTTATAGATAAAATATTTATATCAATGGATAAAAAAGTTGATTACTCCGCCATAGTTATATCAGACCATGCACCTGTAGTGCTAGACCTGCATTTCTCTTTAAATATCAGGGAAAGACCCCTCTGGACCCTTAACCCATTATTGTTATCTAATGCTAAATTCTGTAATTTTGTTCAGACTAATTTAGATAATTTTTTAGAGTCAAATAAAATGGACACTGTGTCCTATTCACTACTCTGGGAGACTTTAAAAGCTTACTTAAGGGGTCAAATAATATCATACACATCTTATGTTAATAAAGAACGTGAGAAGAAATTGAAAAAGCTCTCACAGTCCATCCTAGACCTAGATAGACAGTATTCTGAATTACCTACAGCCGATTTACATAAAAAAAGAGTTGATTTACAGACAAAGTTTAATTTGTTATCAACAACTGATGCTGAACAATTAATAATGAAAACGCAGGGTCTCTATTACGAATATGGTGACAAATCAAGTCGACTTTTGGCTCATCAGCTGAAACGTCAAAATGCCTCCCGTATTATTTCTCAGATAAGAGACTCTAATCAGACATTAGTTAATAACCCAAAATAAATTAATAATATCTTCAAACATTTTTACTCTTCATTATATACCTCTGAATCTCCTTCAGACTTAATGGATATGGAAAATTTTCTAAACAATTTAGATATTCCCACTTTAGAGTCAGATAAGATAGAAGATCTAGAACTTGGCCTTAATGTTGAAGAAATTAGTAGAGCCATCATGGCAATGAAGAGTGGTAAGTCCCCCGGCCCTGACGGCTATCCTATTGACTTTTATAAAAAATTTAAGGAGAAACTTGTACCAATTCTTTTTGAAGTATTTAAAGAATCCTTGAAAACCGGCTCCCTACCTCCAAGTTTTTCACAAGCATCTATTTCACTTATTCTCAAAAAAGATAAGGATTCTACGCAATGTGCATCATATCGTCCTATATGATATATTTGGAACTTCTAGTGACACCATGACCATAACTTTATCAGCTACTCAAAAGGGCATTATTGCTTATACATCTTTATTAGCGCGCAGAAGAATTTTATTATGCTGGAAATCCCCCACACCCCCATCTGTGACAGCCTGGTTTGAAGACGTGATGTCTTTTCTAAAACTAGAAAAGATTAAATACACATTAAGGGGATCGGTTGACAGGTTTTATACAAACTGGGATCCTATTTTATCATATTTTAAAACTCTGAAAGAATTACCCTGTGGTTAAATAATCTGTATGTCTTTTTGTATCCACTTTATTGTGTTTCTTGTCTTGAGTGTAATTTGTCCTGCAATTTTTTATTATTGTAAATTTTTTTTTTTTTTTTTTATTAATTTTTCTTCCCCTGTTATTTTGTAATTGTTGTTTGGTCTTTTTTTTTTTCCGTCATCACTGTTATGTCACGACATGCATGACTTTAATTACTTTATTTGATTCTAATTATTATGTTAAGCTGCCTTTTGGATGTTCAGTTCTTGGGGTGGGACTTAAGTTAAAAAAAAAAAATAGAAGGAAACTGTAATGTTTATTGTTGTATTGTATGAAAACTTTTTTTTTTACCTTCAATAAAAAAATAAATAAATAAATAAAAAAAAACCTTGATGTCCATTTGACATTCACACATTGATGTCCTTTTGACCACCAAATGAATGACACAAAATTATTCTAATATAAGAAAGGTGGCGGTACAGTGGCTCAGTGGTTAGCACTGTCGCCTCACAGCAAGAAGGTCGCTGGTTCAAGTCCGAGCTGGACCAGTTAGCATTTCTGTGTGAAGTTTGCATGTTCACCCTGTGTTGGAATGGGTTTCCTCCAGGTGCTCCACAGTCCAAAGACATGTGGTAAAAATGAATTGAATAAACTAAATTGTTTTAGTGTGTGTGTGTGTGTGTGTGTGTGTGTGTGTGTGTGTGTGTGTGTGTGTGTGTGTGTGTGTGTGTGTGTGTGTGTGTGTGTGTGTGTGTGTGTGAGTGAATGAGTGTGTATGGGTGTTTCCCAGTACTGGGTTGCAGCTTGAAGGGCATCAGCTGTGTAAAACACATGCCAGAATAGTTGGCAATTTATTCCGCTATGGCGATCTCTGAAGTAGAGACCAAGCGGAAGGAAAATGAATGAATAAACAGGTTTTATTCATCTAAAGCAGGGATGTCAAACTCAATTCCTGGAGGGCCCCAACCCTGCACAGTTTAGTTCCAACCCTGCTTCAACACACTTACTGGTAGGTTTCAAACAAGCCTGAAGGACTCAATTAGTTTGTGTGTTTAATTAGGGTTGACATCCCTGATCTAAAGGCTTACTTTTTTTTATTTAAACTGAATTTTGGATACCTACCTTGATGTCAAATTGACATTAACACTGGCGTCAAAAACATTAAAAAATCTATTACAAAACTGTCCTGTTATCAATTTTTATGAGTTTTTGATGCCAGTGATGTCTTTTTGACATCAAGGCAGTCAATTTAACATTAAATCAATTAAATCATTTTTTACATCAAGGTGCACGCTGGGTAACTATGTGGTGAACCCAGTGTTAAATCTTGCTAACAATACAATATATGAATAAAAAATAACTATTTTAAAGTTTCTGACTAAGCTTTTTAAGACCATTAAAGTTTGACTACAAACTTCACCATCTTGTTTTCTTTTCTTTTTACCTCTTTCACTCGGACATTTGCCACAATATACAGTAGTCAACATTTGAAGTGGATCAAAAGAGATTTTTTAAATCATTCTAAGACAACAATGGGTGTTGATCAATAGATTTAGGACAACTCTGATGAAAGGTTTTGATTTACTTCAAATGTTGATTGCTGTAGATCTATTATTTCATTTGTGAATTTATTCTACACATCAGAAATGCTGGGAACAATGATGTTTGATGGTTTCCAAGTTGGGCAAAAATTATGCTATGTAAAAAGAAGTCATTTTTGACTGGAAAGCTATAGTAAAAATAAATCAAACTCTGCTCTCTCCATCGCAAACACATCATACAGGTCTAAAAGAATTGGAATACAACACTCAAGTCATTTGGTCTGCTTTCTAATGTCCATTTTGATGGAGCTTGCTAGACAACATGGTGGGGAGGAAAAAATAAAGAATCTACTATATTGTAAAGAAACCTAATCGCATTTAAACCATATGAGTTATGTATGGGAGTTCACTGACATCCTCAGGGCCATGTGTCAGCTTTCAAACTAGATCAGACTAGATTCAATGCACTGTCCTCCCTATGAAGACAGCATTGGTGTGGTCAATGAGCAGGTAACACTTTTTTTGTCCCCAAAAAAACAAACTTGGGAGGTCAATCCTTAAACAAATTTAAATGAAAAAGATAAATGAAAAGCATCCTCACTGAGCCCAAATCTGTGGGTTATTAAGCAGGGTATACAGGAATCAGAGAGGGAAATTCAGTACCTTTTAAGACCTTTTTTAAGACACTTTTTAACACCTCATCGCCACTTTAGGTTTCAACCAGTAAAATTGGGGACAACTTACAGTAAGGTAGCTGGCGCCTAAAGAAAACCAGGAATAACAGTGTTTGTCTTAGTTACTACAGTAAACAAAGCAAGATGATGTCAAATCTAGCAGGATTTTAGCGATTTCATAAACTGCACAGCTTAAATTTGTCTACAAAACATATATTTCTGTACTTTTCTGGTACCGATCATGTTCTCGATCTTATCGCTAACGTTTTTGTGTTACATTGCACATTTTTATACACAAAAATTAGTTCCTAAAGACAATAGACTTAATATTTTCCATGCTGAAATTTAATTCATTGTTGAATCTCTGAAATTTATTAAGAATAATACGCTTCTTAAAGCTTATGATAATCTTTTTCTTAATGATTGAGGCTTTGTAAAGATATTTTTCTCTCTCTCTTTCCTAACTTTTGTTACTGTTTTTTCTCTTCAATGCAGTGATGCATTCAATAAAAAAAATTAAAAATAATAATAATTTAAAAAACCCACACAGCACCACATAATTGGCAGATTAAATTCAGGCAAACTTTATCATACAACTAGAATTCTATAAACCAAAATTATACAAAATTTAAGACCATGTAAAATAGCATTTAAGACTTTTTAATACTTTTTAAGGGCGTTAAATTTCTCTGAAATGGTTTATCAATTTTTATACTTTTTAAGACCCCGCGGGCAGCCTGTTAACAGTCTAGTCATGTATGCAGACCCCTTCAGAGGGGATTTACAAGGGGGTTTAAAACATACAAATCTGAACTCTTAATATCACAGCCCATATTTACTGTGCAGAACCTTCACTATGATATCAGTGACTGCATAGAAGGAAATTCATCTGTCTTGTCTGTACTTGTAGTAGTATCTGAGGCGGTCTCACACAAGCTGGGAAATATTTTAAATGATTTATTGAGTTTTACAGTCGCATTTTCATAAAACAATTGTACCAGAGTCATTTTGGCCTACTATAACAGTGACTCAAATACAGGAATTTCCCTCGCATACCAAAGGGTGGACACTAGGAATTCATTTTAACTTTAACGTTTCTAAAATCTGATGTACACACACACAGTGATTTACAGTTTAACATTTCACAATGAATATGAGTCGTGCTATCGTTAGTTTGCTAAGTTCCCAACTTTATCAACTCTCCCATAAAGGATTAACAGACGACAACTTTCTTTCTTTTTTTCGACAAATGCAGATAGTCACCAAAACTAAGCAGTGGAATTCATACATTCTGTGTTACTTGTGAAAAACATGTAAACTAAAGCCGTAAAACTTAACCGCCGTCGACAGTTTACTCTTACCTTTAAAAAAAATCTCCCAAGAGTGATCTCCTGATAAATCAGTGAAGAAACTGAAAACACGCCCCCGAGTTGCTTTCACGTCAAGCTCGAAAAGTCCGCTTGTATAATTTCCTTCCGAAATGATCTTAATACTGTATGGACGTTAATTGCATTCTTTATCACTATTGTAATGTATTCTTGTTACTTTGTGAATGACACCGTTTGTAGCACTTCCACCTACGCTGACCAATCACAGTCGGCGCAGGGCCTGACGTCACCGACGACCTTTCGAAGCCATCGAGCTGCGGAGAGAGACGCCGCTTGATTGTTTTCTGCCTCTTTTCTCCCAAATTCTCTTCAATTCAGGCGCCCTCTTTCTGTGACCCTGGGAACAGTTGCTTGCTTGCCTTGACAAAGTAAGGAATGTTGCTGTATTGGACAGGAATTTGTGTTTTTTTTTTACTGATTCTGACAAGATTTGAAGATTCGTACATAGCTATTAAAAGTGTCCTCAAATACATTCCTTTTATTAAGAGAAAATTATCAATAGTTATCATAAAAACAGCATATTCTATTTTTGTACTTTTATATTTGCCATATAAACCATACACAGCAAAAATAAAATGATTTTCTTACTTTCTAAGTCCAAATATCTTTTGTAGAAGCATTTTTGTAGACAGGCTAAATGTTGTTTACAAAAAATAATAGATCAAAATGAAGGAGATTTTACTAAAAATAAGCTAAATAATCTGCCAGTAGAGTAAGTTAAATACATTCATTCATTTTCTTTTCAGCTTAGTCCCTTTATTAATCCAGGGTCGCCGCAGCGGAATGAACCGCCAACTTATCCAGCACGTTTTTATGCAGCGGATGCCCTTCCAGCTGCAACCCATCTCTGGGAAGTAAAATACAATTATTTCAAACTGAGAACGTGATTATTTTACTTACCCCACTGGCAGATAATTTTGCTTTATTTTATTTTACCATACTAGAGTTTTTAATAAAGAAAAGCGCACATATTTTACTTATTATTTGTAGATATTTTACTAAAAACAAGACAAAAACTTTAAGTAAGAACAATATTTGCAAGTGTAATAGCTCTGTTACTAAATAAAGCCAAGTTTATGAATCCTAAAAGTTACATTTTCCAAATTTCATCATCTCTTTGATTCAGATATAACTCAGGCGGAAGTGATGGAGGTTATTAAAGCCTTACCTACAGGGAAAGCTCCTGGACCCGATGGTTTTGTCGCAGAGTTTTTTAAAGATTATGCCACAGAACTTGCTCCATTAATGTTAGAAGTCTACAAGGATGCACTCGGGAGGGATGAACTACCACCAACAATGTCGCAAGCTCTCATTACTCTTATACTTAAAAAGGATAAAGATGCAAGTGACTGTAAAAGTTATCGTCCAATATCATTGATCCAACTAGATACAAAAATTTTGTCAAAGATTCTCGCTAATCGCCTAAACAAAGTTATACCATTTCTTATACATGTAGACCAAGTAGGTTTTATTAATGGTCAAAATTCTTCAGATAATATCCGACTGTCATTGACATTTGATGGTCAGTAATGGAGGAACAAAATATTTTTTATTTTTATATTTGAATTCTGTTGTAATTGACAGACGGACGGACGGAAAGGCAGGCAGGCGGATGGATGGATGGATGGACGGACAGACAGACAGACTTTTCCTAGGGGCAAATGCTGAACTGATTAAAACTTACTCACAAAACAGCCAATACTGTATATGTTAGAGATGTAGGTTTATATTTTCAGTCTAGCTCTATTACTGTACCATTGGAGCTCTAGTCTGCACCTGCTCAAAGAACACAGCAGGAGATTGTTGAGGCTGAGATAAGCTGAAAGGCTGCTGTGTTGCAGAGATGGGCAGCAGGAAGAGGACAGCAGCATACTAAGCAATGTTATAGATTGGCAGGGACATTTCATTTTAAAATTTCAACCAAATGTGCTTATTTTCTTAAACCTCTATTCTGTCATTTTTGAAACACTGGTTTTGTTTTGTTTTGTCATCAGAATGGTTTTGTAAAGATTTTGGCACCCACTATGTGAACGCACACGCACACATACACAAAACAAATTAGGGTCTTTATAAAAAAAAGTCATCAATAAATCCACTGTAAACGAAAGGCGAAATGATTTACTTTAAAGAGTATAGTAGAATCATTTCATATTTTCTCTCCAAAATCACTGCACTATTTAATATTTGCACATTTAAAATTGTACATATTAATTTCAATTTGTTGCACTAATTCATCTTGAGTTATACATATCTATTTGTAATTATGATCTGCATACTTCTGATTATTAATAGCAACCTGTACATATATTCATCTATTGTAAATCTCTGTTCATAGCTAATACAACCTGTATATAATGTCCAAAGTACATCCATCTGTAAATATTACCCATAGTTTTTCTACTATTGCACTTGATAACTTACACCTGTATCCTGCACTGGCTGCTATTGCACTCCTGGTTAGACCTAAACTGCATTTTGTTGCCTTGTACTTGTACATAATGACAATAAATTTGAATCTAATCTAATCTTAAGTAAAATTTTAGTCATTTAAAAATCATTTAATGATATCAACCTCAAAATTGAACCAGAACTTAATTATGACTGATTTATGCATATATTGATATACATAAAGTCAAATTTGAAATTCTGTGCATTGTTAATAACAATAAATACAATCAATAGTTTTCATTTTCAGGTCTATGAAAAGGTATCATAAATGGATAGATTATAATTACTGCCAATATATATTTTAGTGGCTATTTAATGGTTATTTTTTGATGAAGCTTTTCCCAAAGCACCTTTCAAATTTTCATTTAGTTAAAACTTTTATGTAATATTTACATTGTATGTCAACAGGGTATATGCACACAGACTTTTAATTTTCAGTCAGCCAGCTATAAGGCTTCCAGTCAACTGTCTTTCTATTCCAAAATCGCCACATTTAGCATATGTTTTCTTTAAAAATAAGCAATCTTCACTGCTTGATTGATATACGATATAAAGTGGGTCTCAGACCGGACAAGAAGCCCTCTATTAAATTCCATTTTTCCGCACCATGTGTTTAAAATTTGAAATTGTATTTTACCCCAGTATTTTCAATTGAAGTTCTGCGCTAGCCTGAACGACTGCCACTGACGACACCAGTGTTCACACGATCTTTCATCTTGTTTTATGCTTGAACAACTAATGAATGCTTAAGTTTATTTAACTGAATGTAATTACATAACATGGATGCTGTAAAAGGAACCTTATGAAATTGAAAATAGTCACATTCACCGGAAGTTTATCATTGGCTGAAAAACCCTAGCTGTGCATATCCCATTAAGTATTTCATACATTGGTTTTTTTAACAGTAACAACACTGCTATGGTATGTTTTCTTTTTAAACAATCTCTACAACATAAAAAATTACATTTATAATATTAGAAATGCTATGACTTCAGAGCTAGATCTGTGTTTTTGTCTGTTACACCACAATGTCTGCGCATAGACCAAATCTGAGGTAGACCAAGCAAAATATAGTGCAACTTATGACTTTAAATAAATATATATGTCTGTTTTACACAAGATTTCATTCATTTTCAAGTCCCACAATCAGTGATAATTTTGAGATTTATTTATTGTATTGTTGTAGAGTATCTTGTATCTTTTTTTGTATGTTTATATATATATATATATATATATATATATATATATATATATATATATATATATATATATATATATATATATATAATATATATATATATATATATATATATAATTTATTTATTTATTTATTTATTTTTTTTATATTTCTCAAATGATGTTTAACAGAGCAAGGAAATTTTTACAATATGTCCAAAATATTTTTTTCTTCTGGAGAAACTCTTATTCGTTTTATTTTGACTAGAATAAAAGCGTTTTTAATTATTAAGTTTTACATTTTTTAAAAACCATTTTAAAGGTTAAAAGTATTAGCCCTTTAAGTATAACTCCTTTAAGCTAGTCTACAGAACAAACCATCGTTATACAATAACTTGCCTAATTACCCTAACCTGCCTAGTTAACCTCATTAACCTAGTTAAGCCTTTAAATGTCACTTTAAGCTAGAAGTGTCTTGAAAAATATCTAGTGAAATATTATTTACTGTCATCATGGCAAAGATAAAATAAATCAGTTATTAGAAATGAGTTATTAAAACTATTATGTTTAGAAATGTGTTGAAAAAATCTTCTCCCTGTTAAACAGAAATTGGGGGCGAAAAATAAACTGGGGGGGCTAATAATTCTGACTTCAACTGTATATATACACCATTGTTTCAAGCAAAGTCCAATTAACCAAGCAAATCTAAAATGTGTTTATTATTTAAATTAGCATAAAAGGCAAGGAAAAAAACCTAAATTTCCAATGTGATACAATTGAAAAATCCTCAAAAAGATATTCTTTCTTTTTTTCAATACAGTGATACAATACAGTCAGCCACTAATGCTTTCATACAGAAGAAAATAAGCACTTTATAAAAAATAGATCTCTACATTGTAACATAATGAACATAGCGTTTGTCATTCAGAACATAAGGACCTGAATCTATCTATCTATCAGTACGTGACGTGACATCCGCGCCTAGCTCTAGGTTTGAACTCAGTCATTCACGTTTTTACTGTTTACATTTGGCAGGGAGTGTTTAAGGAAGTCAGATGAGGAATGATCAACTGACAGAAACATATGTAACTAAACAGCATGTTGACTGTTGTTCTTCCTTGTTTTGAGGTTACGAAATAAAGGGCAAGCCATTATCTCAGCTACAAAATTTTGAAACAGGAAATAATTGCTGCATGATTATAGGAAAAGGACCTTGTTTTTTTTCCTTTTCTCCCTGTGCTGGTTCTTGCACAACACCAGTGTCTTTTTCCATCCACAGTGCGAGAATGGCTTCTGAATTTCCTCTTGCACCCACAAGATGGTGTGCAACTCCACTTTTTTTTTCCTCTACAAGCAGCTGTTCTTAAACTGACCCGCAGTGGGATGGAAATCAAATGGTGAAAAAGGGGGCTTAATATTGGTTTATATTTGTCTGAAATGCGGGGGGACCAAACAGGACACACAAAAGCTGAACTTTTGAGGCTCGTGTTGAACTCTGTGTAGAGATGATGATTATTCTTGAGCTTCTTTGCCGGTCATTTTGTAGATCGCTGTGGGTCCGTCGACGTGTGTGATGGTGGTGGTCAACTGTTTGTCCTCGCCGCTAGCCTGATCAGCTATACGAGTAAAAAAAAAAAAAAAAAAAGAGAGAAGAGGGAAGTGTATTAGAGATTTATCAATGATAACTAGAGATGTAGTGGTATGAACATTTCACATTGATGATTATAGCTGCGGCCCTCCAGAAACTGAGTTTGACACCACTGCTTTAGATGAAAGAAGTACAACATACTTTAACTGTATGTTTATCATCTATGTAACATTACCAAAATAACATACAAACTTTTCAACTTACAAAAGAAGATATATTGAAGAAAGCTGGAAACCTGTAATCACTGATGTCCACAGTATTTCTTTTTCTTACTATGGAAGTCAATGGTTACAGGTTTTCAGCTTTCTCCAACATATGCCATTCAGTGTGAGCAAATAGTGAGTAAATCTTTGGGTCAACTATCCCTTTAAGTCATAAACAATATAAATCCATTTTCCACCTAATTATGTTGGAGCAAATCTAGAGTGACCTTTTTACCTCTTGGCATTGTGCACTTAAAAAGACCTTTTTTTTTTTTTTAAATAAAAAAAAAATACAATGTTTGAAGATCAGTCTCTGGACTGATTAATCTAATAACCGTAAATGACATTTAGAAAGAAAAAAAACCATGAAAAAAATTTCAAGCGTGACATCAAGATATTGATGGTTTCCATTTCAAAAGCCCAAATAGGAAGTCTGGCCTAAATTAGAGAAACTTGCTGCCACCAAAGAGGCCAGTTTTCCCACAAGAGAGAAAAAAAAAAAAAAAAAACCTCACCCTTTCCTGGCAAGATGTGCTTGTCTTAAAATGAACCAAACACCAGGAGACTGTGTAACATGCTGCTAAGTGAATGTGTTTGCAGTGCTGCAGACATAAATTAACATAATCTGACTCTACTCTTTTTAAAAACAGATTAGTTTAGATTAATTTAGACAAAATGAACAATTGGATTGAACACAATAGAAAAGATCTTTGTGGGAGTCTCACACACACATGCACACGTTTCTTATTAGCCCTGAAAAAAAACAAAGCAATCCAAAATGTGATAGTCAGAGGGCAACAGTTTTGTGCAAACTAGAATTATAAAAGTGATTTCTTGAAGAAAGCAGCCAATAATACTGCACACGAGTTAAAATAATGCATATGAAAGCCAATATTATTATTATTATTATTATTATTATTATTATTATCATCATCATCATCATCATCATCATCATCAATTATTCTTGGGTACATAGGTTGTTCAAATACCCTGGAACCTTCGTTTATCTTCAAAACACAAATTAAAAGTATCTTAGATTAAATGCGAGAGCTCTTTGTCTCGGTTCCTGATGTGTTACAAATCCAGAAAAGAAACCAAAAATATTTTCAAAACATTCCATGTGACGTAAATGGTTCAGAACACAATTGTACTCCCCCCAAAAATAAAAAATTAAACTCTGTAAAATGACTTTTTCTGCCTATATCTTCTCTTCCTTGTCTGGTTACACATTTATCATGGGCCATACAATGTAGGATCAGGAGTGCAACATGCAAGCGTCATATTGCCTAGGTGAACAAGACCTAGGTGAACAAAGTCATTTTACAATTTTTTTTGACACTCAAAACTGTTCATAGAGGTTCATATGATTACAGTTGAGCCACTGAATTCACACGCAATGTTTTGACAATGATTTTGTTTCCTTTTCTTAACTTTGGAAATCTCAGGACCATTGTTGTCTATGGAGGATTAGAGAGATCTTGGATTTCATCTAAATGATCTTAACTTGTGTTTGAAGATGAACAAAGTCTGAGGGCATTGGAATGACATGAAGCTAATTTATAACAGAATGACAATCTTTGGGTGAACATTTAAGGGCTTTTAAATTTCTTCTACTATAGATTTACATGCATCTAAAAATCATTTCATTTTCTTATAATATGAATTTCACATCTAATTTAAACTTTAACTGTTTTGTTTGATGTAATGTGATGTAATGTAATGTGTATTTATATAGCACACTTATTGTCTATGGTCATACACCCAAAGCGCTTCACAATCATGAGGGGGGGTCTCTCCAGACTACCACCAGTGTGCAGCATCCACTTGGATGATGCAACGGCAGCCACAGGACAATGGTGCCAGTGCGCTCACAACACACCAGCTATTGGTGGAGTGAAGAGACAGTGATAGAGCCAGGACACCGGGGTTACACCCCTACTCTATTACGAGAAGTGCCATGGGATTTTTAATGACCACAGAGAGTCAGGACCTCGGTTTAACGTCTCATCCGAAAGACGGCGCCCACTGACAGTGTAAAACCCCCTTCACTTTTACTGGAGCATTAGGACTCACACAGACCACAGGTTGAGCGCCCCCTGCTGGCCTCTCTGACACCACTTCCAACAACAGTTTTCCCATGTGGTCTCCAATCCAGGTACTGACCAGGCTCAGCCCTGCTTAGCTTCAGTGAGTAACCGGTCTTAGGCTGCAGGGTGATATAGTCCAGTCCTTCCAGACTCCTCCTTTCCGCTAGCGTAATCTGCTCTAATTGGTCAGATTAACTCCGCCAAGCTGGTTTAATCAGTCTACATCTTACAGAGCTTGTGTTAGAAACAAAAAAAACATTACCAATTCTGACTTTCAGTTTTGTAGGCTTTCACAATGCTCAGCAACAGTGGGGGGGACCCAAGAGCCGGCGGCGTGAGTGTTACAGTCACCTGTGTGCGCCACCTGTCTCAAATCTCACTGAAAAGCTCTGGATCTTAAAAGGAGGAGAGACAGCAGTGGAAGACGAGAGAGGGCCAGGCCTGAACACTTTAAGCCTAGTTCACACTACAGGATTTTAAGCCTGATTAGAGCCCGATTCAAAAGTTAACGAGCTCACAACAGATCGGGCTGTCTTTATGTGATGACCTACTGAACAACGCATCAAAGAGGCTCGCTGACGTGTCGCCGACACCTCACAGATGAAAATCCAATATCTAGCATGCTGAATATTCCAGAGCAGTCGGCCGACTTGACCCCACGTGCGGTCAGATGTAGTGATGAGCTGCAGCCAACAAGAGAGCATATCAGCATGAGCTGAATGGCCGTGTGCTCAGGAGCTCAACAGAAACCTCTGTGATTGGCCAGAATGGACATCGATGCACTCGCTTTATTCTGTGTTAACACAGACACGAGAGTAGGCTATATTAACAGTGAAACTAGAATTCTGTAACTATTAGAATTACCATACTGGTCATTCTGACCGTTCTCATACAAGATGTCACATTGTCACGTCCTATTTACATTCAAAACTTCTGTTGAGATATTAAAATTAAGCTTTGAATGTCTGTCATCATATTTTATGATACGATAGTGGGGTTTTTTTTTGTAATACAGCCTATAAATATGTAGTTAAGAATCTAGAACACGCAAAGCTCTGGGCCTCGCTTTCATTTTCACTTTTAAACATGAGCTATTTCGTGGCACAGAATATGCTGTTTTGAAAGATATATCTGAAGTAAATTTATGTTTTTGCTATCAGAAAGTTTATGTAAGCAGGAAGTTGCTAGGCAAAAAATGCATGCATATTTAAAGTTACAGCGAAAAGTAGCAGACATGCATGCAGTAATTTTGACCAATATGGTAATTAAAGGTAGAAATGCTCAGTTCTTTACTGTTTTGTAATTTAAAAAAATAACAATGTTAGAACGACATACACAGATATTTAGAAAATGTCAGGGTGTTATAGATATGTTAGTTTTATTTCAAAGAGTTATTAAATTACAAAAATTAAAAACTCTCCGTGTATCTTTCCACTTGAACCTTGCAGATGAGTGACTGATCCGCTGACGCATCAGCTGACTGACAATGTATTTAAATGCTCCCTTGAAACGCTGTCAGTGTTGTCAGCACACAAGCAGCCAATAGCAATCAGCTTTTTCTGATGGCTTCTCCCTCAAAATTTTATTGGCTGTGGTTTGGTAGCTTGACTGAGCTGTTGGGGAACGAGTTGTTGTCAGATCATGTAGTGTGTGACCCTACTCTTGTGGATCATTTATGTAGTGTGGCATAGTGTGAACACCACAGTGATTAAAAAGACACAAAATCAAGTCATGCAGTGTGAACGACACAGCGATCTGCCGATGTTTAAAATCCTGTAGTGTGAACTAGGCTTTAGCTACGTCCCAAATGGCACATTATACACTATGTACTTATGCACTTACACACAGCATAGTATATGAATGTAGTGTCACATGTAATGGAACACACAATGGTTTTTATCAATCTGAAAAATCAAACTGTTTTCAAGATGTTCCCAGAACTTTGACGATTGTTAAATTAGTGAAATAAATAACCAAACTATCAAATACCTGCCATGAGTATAACCGCATCACCATCGGGATTTTACAATCCAAAATAAATAAAGAAATCCAACATCAATGCCCGAAAGCTCTGCCCTTTCTGCTACATGAGCAAAGCACTGGCCGTTAAGTGCATGAAGTGTCCAACATTCCTTCCACTTTTTAATGGTTGAATAAGCATTATATAAAGTGCACTTATTCTTTTAGAATAAAAATAATCTTTTAGTGTGAACGCACTACGTGCACTATTTATACTATAAAAATGGCATTATAGTGCATTAGTATGTGATTTGGGACGCACCCTAAATGTTTGTTTTGATTTCAGTTTGGTGGCAGTCACAGTGATGAGCTCCCACCCGTTTCTTTTATGGTGATTTTCATTATTAAAATTATTTATAGTTCGTCGGCTCTCCGCCTTCTCCTTCCTGAAGGCCATCAACCGTATTACAAACACACTGATAGTTCATGATAGTTTAAGTGAAAACCACATTCACAAGATTAAAACATGTATATTATTTAAAGGCAAATGCGTTGATTAACTATTACTAATGGGGTAGGTATATTTTGCAGCCAGTGTAGACCAGTCATTTAGTCCTCTTAGAGTATAAAGTTTTTCTGAGTCGTTTAGCTTCAAGAATGAATTATTGACCGTTTCTCTCGCAACTGTGCGCGCAGTCAGCTGCAAAGCCAAGCGAAAGTAGCCTTAAATAAAAAAAGATAATGCAAAAATGCATACGATTAATGAACGACAGCTTTAGAAAGCAAAAGCCGAATCCAGGACATTGTAGGACATTTAGAAAGCTGACTTGTTAAGAGCCAAAAAGGCATGTCTCTGTGGGTCTACAGTGCGGGGCTGCTGACCGGTCAGTTCATGCGCGCTCAGAATGAAACGGGTAAGCGAGAGAGAATTTTTCACCACATTGATCACGGGTGTTTGGTTGTATTAGGCGGATACAAAATAGTGTAGAAGAATGGTAATAATAGTAAAAAACCGTGTCACTAAATATACTTGGGCGGCCGTTAATGTACTGGGCGGACCGCCCAAGTGAAGTCCAAATGAATCGTTCTAATGACTCGTTTTGAGTGGTTCTTCTTAATGAACCGATTGATCCAGTTCAGCGAATCCAACTGATTCTTTTAAAATGGTTTGCATTTCCAATAAACAATAATCCACAAATTACTTAGTTACCTACTTTTTAACTTGTCTGGCACTCCCTCTGACATGGAAAAAAAAAAAAAAACAATATCCAAGTTATCCACTTAAAAAAAATCATCAACTCGAGTCAGGAATCGGTTGCAGTGCTTTATTTGGAACAGTACAGAGAACCTGAAACTTTTGGACCAATCTGAGAACCGAGGAGCTGTTAATACTGTGCATGTGTGACTTAGAACTTTCGGTTTTGGTTTTAATTGCACAATATTCAAGTTATGTATTTAACAAAAACAAATTATTTCGAGTCAATGAAGTCCAAGCCAAGTCTCAATTCATGAGAGTCAAGTCCAAGTCAAGTAGAGTCTTTTTTGGATATTTGTCAAGCAAGTCTCAAGTCCTCAATTTTGTGACTTAAGTCTGACTCGAGTCAAGTCATATGACTCGAGTCCCCGATCTCTGCTGGAGACTAACTATGAACAGATCATTTGAATTAGTGAGTTGTTTACGATTTACCACCAAGTCTGAACAGATCATTTGAATCAGTTAGTTGTTTACTGATGACTAGGGCCAGACAAAATCTGCGGACATTTTTTGCTATTTCTGCAGAGAATTTTGTAAAAAAAAATAAATAAATAAAATTAAAAAAAGTAAATAAATAAAAATAAAAAATCTGGAGATTTATGCGGAATCCTTTTAGAACCATCATAACTAAAAACTTAACACATGAAATAAAAAAACAATACCTTTTTAAAATTTTATTTAACGTTTACAATGCAAATCCAATTACTGTAGATCTACTTAATTGGTAAAAAGCAAGTATCTCATATAATATATTTTAATATTACTATTATTATAAAACACAATAATATTAATGAAATTGACGTGTTGTTTCTTGGAGACTTACTCTAAATGAACCATTTCAATCAGTGAATTGTTTACTGGAGACTAACTCTTAATAGATCATTGGAATCAGTGAGTTGTTTCTTTGAGACTCACTCTGAACAGATCATTTGAATCAGTAAGTGGTTTACTGATGACCAAGTCTGAACAGATCATTTGAATCAGTGAGCTGTTTACTGGAGACTCACTCTGAAAAGATAATTTTGAATTATTGAGTTGTTTATTGGAGATTAACTCTGTATAGATCATTTGAATCAGTGAGTTGTTTCCTGGAAGCTCACTCTGAACAGATCATTTGAACCAGTGACATGTTTACTGATGAATACATTTGAACAGATCATTTGAACCAGTGACTTGTTTACTGATGAATACATTTGAACAGATGATTTGAACCAGTGACTGAGTTTTTCACAAATTATTCAGTATTTCACAAACTCAGCGTGTTCACAGATTAAACACTACAATCTTAATGTTTTGGTTTGGAATGTAGTAAAGTAAATGTTTCCTAAAATAAAAATACTCCATAGTAAGTACAGACACTTAAAATATATGTGCTTGAATACAGTAGTGAAGAAAACAGTACTTAGTTTCTCTCCACCACTGATATTTAGCATTTTTCTCTTCAGGAGTCTTACCGCTTGACTGCTCATCTCCATAGCGTTTGTGTGACGGTGCGTAGAGAAACATAAGAGCAAACACGTAAAGGTTCCACATCCCGTAGATGCCAGTGAAGAAGGCACTGTTCACCTCAACAGTGTACCCGCCCCAGTGCCAGTGACCCTCATTCACCTGGTAACATACAAAACACATAACAATGACCCTCTGAACGACTTCACCTATATAATATTTCATTGGAGAGAAGACATAGGTGACCATTAATTTTTACCTGGCTTATGATGAAGAAAATAACAGTCATGGCAGCACATGCTAGCGTGACCAACATCAGGAACTTGAAGCGGAAGATGAGACCCTAAATGAGAGAAATATTCTTTTTAAATTTAAGCAGCTCCAACTATGTAACTAATCTTGGTTAAAAAAAAAAAAAGATCATGGAACTTAATAACTATTTAAAACCAACAATGATGGCGAGATGCAATAAATGGATCAAAAGTAACAGCAGAGAGAATCAAGATGTTACAAAATAATTCTATTTCAAATAAATTCTGTTATTTTGAACATTCTGTTGGTTAAATATCCTGAAATGTATTATGGTTTAAAAAAAAAAAAGAAAAAAAAAAAAGCTAAACAATTTTCAAAATTGATAACAAATGTTTCTTAAACACCATATTTGATTTCTGAAGGCTTAATGAAATAATCAATTTTACTATTTACTATAGTAACTATAGTTACTATTAATTCACAGTAGTACTTTATTTACTAGTTTTGATGTTTTAATAAACTAAATACAAATATTTTAAAATGTAATTTATTCCTATGATGAAAAACCTTCAGAAATGATGCTAACTTATTTATTGTTTACAGAACATTTATTATTATTATTATTGTATTATATTTTTGTGGAAATCATAACACATTTGTTTTAGAATTTTCTAATGGACAAAAAGTTCAAAAAAGCAACATACATTTGTAAAACTATTTAGCAACATAATAAATGCCTTCAGCCTCACTTTTGACAAATTTAATGTGCAATAAATCAAGTTTACATTACCTCATAGTGCAGTCGACGAGCCTTAGTCATAGCAGGCAAACACGATCTTTTCCCGCTGATGTTTCTGAACACTTGGAACACCATGAAGCACAGGAACAGAAAGTAGAGGCATGCACAGATTCCTGCGACAATGATGAAAGCCATCTGCACCAACCTCAGTTAAAGTGATAACACAATGCACATTACACTACAACACTGGAGCACAGCAACCATCACAATAGTATAGTCTTGACATTTTCCTGGAAATCATCCTTTAGTCTGTAAGCCTTTAGTATGTTAAGAGTGAACAAATGTGGCACGTATGAAATGCATGACTGAACACAGCTGTGGTTTGACCATCAGATTAAATAAAAAGAATCCTATTATGCTCCTATTAAGTCTCAGGTGTACCTAGAATGTGCCTGTGAAGTTTCAAAACTCAGAATAAATTCCAAATCTCTTATTTTGCGCTGTAAACGCCCATTCTGAGGTAGAAGAAAAAAATAAAAAAAATAAACAGAAATAATTATATATATATAAATATATATATATATATAAATAATTGTGTGTCTCTTTATATGCAAATGAGCTGCTGCTAGCCAATCCCTTTCCACAAGAGGGCAGAGCATTTACAGCTTATGCTTTGGCAATAACTAAAATATTCTATTAAATTCAGGATATCATTTGTGGCAAGCATGTTCCAGGAAGACAATGCGGGAATACAGGTATGTAGAGAATAATTGCATTAGGAGAGGTTTTTGTTTACAAATTGTCATGCACAAACAGCAACACTTCTCAGTACAGAAAGTTGGAATGAAACATAAAGGAACCTCTTTAGGAACATCTATACCAAAAGACCACACTGTCAAAAGGATACAGCCAGTTCTGTCCCGACATCTGATGCCCAAATACTGTAGAAAGGATTCTTTAGCTGTACTCCTCTGAAAATAATAACAATAATACATTTGTTTATTAAAAAATGAACATTGCAGAATTTACAAAAGTACTAAAAGAACTCAAGCTGAATGTGAATTACAGAGAGCTGCCAAAAATGTGAGTAAATGTTGGCTCACCTCTCACACATATCAAAGATGAAAAGGCAGAAGGAGCCAAAGACAATGGGTCCAACCTGCTTCCAGTACACTGAAAAGCGGTTCCTCTCAGTCTGGTCCTTGACAAATAAACAAGAAAATCAAATTATAAGAAAGAGAAGCACATTAAGCATGGAAATCAAGCCAAATCGCTCCGTTTGCTAAACTTAATCTAATCTACATTTTGTTTTGTTTGTTTTTCAGTTATACACTCTTTATTAGCCACTTTACACATCCGTTTAATGATGCAGACATCTAATCAGCCAATCACATGGCAGCATTGTAATGAGCATATACACATACATACATATACATATACACATACATATACATATACATATATATATATATATATATATATATATATACACATATACATATATATATATATATACATACATACATACATACACACACATATATACATATATCCATATACACACACACACACACACACACACACACACACGTATAAACCAGTGACACTTCTGTCAGTTAACGTAAACAGAGGCAAAACCTCACAACAGAAAACTGGAAAAAGGTCACCAGAAGCCTGTGCAGTGAAGGTGTAGTACTAAACTTCTACCCCCGGTTTCACAAACAATGTTTAAAGCTAGTCAAGATTTAATTGCATGTTTGAGCTGTCTCAACTCAAAATAACTTTTCACAGTATGTCTGATAATATTTTGCTGATTTAGACCAGGCAAGACACAGCCAACACAAGTTAACAGTCGGTTTTGGTTAGTTCTTTGACGGTGGCTTGTGTGCAGGCTTTAATATCAACTAAGCATCATTTTAACGTCACAGCCAAACCGCATGTTGTTGATGACCAAGTCAATCCCTTTACGACCACATTGTGCCCATCTTGAAATTGCTATGTCCAGCAGGATAATAAATCTCAAACTGGATTTTTGAACATGACAATGAGTTGACTATACTCAAATGGCAGCAGTTACCCGATCTCAATCCAATATCTCAATCCAATTTGGGATGTTCAGGAAGGGAAGATTCACATTGTGGATCTTCAGCGATTGCATGATGCTTTCATTTCAATATGAATCAAAGTCTCTGAAGAGTATGTAGTCCAAGCCATTACTAGTAAAGTATACCTCATTAAGTGGCTTTGAGTGTATTTTAGTCTTTATTAACACAGAAAAAAAAAAAAAAAAAACAGGACAAGGACAGGACAATTTGGGAATTGGATAAAGTATCTTTAGCCATTTCTCAAAAGTGCAACTGCACCAAATGTCAAAAGCTCTGACGTAATTGTTTATTGTAATTGTGTGTTCCAACAAATGGCTGGTTCTGTATATGAACAAACAAGAAAGCTGGCACTTACCATGAGATGTTCTCCACAGAAGATGATCCAGAAGGAGAGCAGCATGGCATAGAAGATGCCCTGACGGATGTCACCAAACAGCAGCATCCAGGTCCAGTCAAAGCCCACAGAGAACCACTCCACTGGGATATTAATGAAGGTCATGGAGATTCCCAGAGCGAAGATGACCCTAAAAGAGGACACGGCGTACAGAGTATAATTGTTAACACCACACCAAGAAACATTACATTAATAGAAAAAGTAAACCTGAAAAGTTAGAAGCAAAGCCTCAAAAAGGGCTTTATTCTCTAGTGTTCAAAGGCAGGCATGCTGGGACAAGCTATTATACTGCCTTTCGGTGAGACTGAGATGGGGTGTGGAATGTAACTTCAAACACATGAATTACATTGCCGCCTGGCTGAATGTGGCAGAAAAAGACCATATTTGGCTGTAATGCAAGGAATGTCCATGAGGTCAACTCTGGTGAGGGTACGGAGGCAGGAGGGGACTGGCCATCTGGCAGACCGGGCAGTTTTCTCGCTGGGCTGACACACTTTTTGGGCCGAGCTGATCATCGTTTTATAATCTGATCGGCCCATAAAATGCTTAGCAGCCTATCGTTTTTTTCTGTCTAATTAATTGACAATGCTGTAATCTGTGACACTCTAAAAGATGCTTTTTTTTTTCGGACAGACCGGCCCATGAGACATAATCTGCAGCCCATTGGTTCTTTTCTTTATTGACCTTGGGCTGACCCAATCACAAACTCCTATTTTGGGCTCTGTGTGTATTTGTCAAAATAGTCGAGAGTCAGAGAGATGGAGAAGAAACGGAAGGGAGGCGCAGAGAAATTGTGGGAAACACACTGGCGTTTCATTTAGCGGTTCTGAAAAGTTCTCCGTCCACGGCTAAAAATGCACATCACGTGACCACACACACACACACTCTCTGTCATGAGCTGCAGCCAGTAGGTCAGAGGGTGCTTTGAGCATAAAACCCCAGGTGCGAGTATAGTGCATGTCAGACAGTTCAAAGATCTACTGCTAGATCTCATCTCACTATAGTTGTTAAGCGTGATATTAAATTCATCTTGTTGTCTCTATCTAAGGACTCTTCAGTCTTTTAAATTACTTGTTCTCAGGTAACGTGTTTTGGCTGAGTGCAAAGTTAAGTTAATATATTAATTTGTGTAATGGTACATTGATTCTGCACATTGACTGATTGCTTGCCTTTAAATTTATTCTACGTTATACTTTTATAATGGCCATTATTGATTATTAAATCTGATATTCAGCAAAATAAATATGCATAGAGTGAAGATGATGCTCATAAATATGTAGCTACACGAGGCCGTTTGGTGTCTGTTAATCATAATATCAAAATGAAATAAATTTCCTTATATTATGTTTTCATTGTTAAGATGGTGAAACAGCAAGCAGGATAAGATGAATGAGGTTATAAAGTACACTGTTCCCTTTGAACATTTACCCATGCGTCAGCAGGCAGTTTTTGTTATGTTAATTATTTAATAGCCTATAGGCTGAGTGAATAGTGTATTGAATAAGCTAAATTGGCTGGAGTGTAGGAGTGTGTGTGTGTGTGTGTGTGTGTGTGTGTGTGTGTGTGTGTGTGTGTGTGTGTGTGTGTGTGTGTGTGTGTGAGAGAGAGAGAATGAGTGTGTATGGGTGTTTTCCTATACTGGGTTGTGGCTGGAAGGGCATCTGCAGCATAAAACATATGCTGGAATAGTTGCCGGTTCATTCCGCTGTGGCAACCCCTGATAAATAAGGGACTAAGCCGAAGGAAAATAAATGAATGAATGAATGAATGAATGAATAATGTATTTTTTAGAACCTAACAAAAATCTTTATGGACAGTGTACAGAAATTAAATTGAGATTCATGTCTGTATTTATTTCATATATATGGCTTTTGTGTTATTATAAAATAAGAGTTGATAAACATATTAGACATGCACAGATGCGTAGCATTTTGATTGTACGTAGTGGGCTTCTCTGACCCAAAATGCCAGGGCCAATTTTTTTTGCCCCAGTCCAGCCCTGTACAGAGGTGCATTCATTTCTTGTCAATGTTAAAAAAAAAAAAAAAAAAAAAAAAGGCATAAAACTCCTTAACTTTCTCCTTAAAAAAAGGAAAAATATTTTAAAATCTTCGTAACACTGGAAAATATTTTTTTATTTTAAGACATTAACTACCAGAACCATCAGAATGATCATAGCTGTCATTCTGTACCTAATTCAATTTGTCACATCAAATTTACATGCAAGGCTTCTACTGAGATTTTAAAATTGAATGTTTGCCATCATATTTAATCATGTCATTACCCTTTTTTGTCAAACAAAAATAAATAAATAATAAAGTGACAAATTTTGTTTTTGAAAGTTTTAAAGACAAATCTAAAGTAAAGATATGTTTTTGCAATCAGAAAGTTGTTAGGCAACAGAGGCATGCATATTTAAAGGCTCAGGAAAAAGCATCTGGTTATGGCCATTAAGGGTAGAAATACCCCGTTTTGTATTTTTAACAAAATAACAACTTTAGAATGAAATATAACAGTAAGGATACTATAGTTATGGGGGTTTTTATTTAAAGTTAACTTACAAAAAGTCTCAGTTCTAGCATTAACAAGCATGCTGATTAAGAAGTCAAAGACTACCAGTACATTTAGCTTTCTCTTAAACATCCAATGCACCAAAAGCTTGCTGTGAATAGAAAGAATGCAAGAAAACACACATCCATGACGTCAGCTAAAATAAGCCGTTCCCTGGAGACGTGCGTAACACACACTTGCTGAGTCTCTGTCTGCTCCAGTGGCATGAAGCAGGAATCTGGCTGCATTCCAATATTAAGAGACTCAGCAGGGAGCCTGTGTCACACATTTTCTTGGCCTTCTTTCAGAGTTGTAAAAAGGATTCCAGTTTCCATCTTGATGCTCTTGTGGAAAAGTATGCTACGGCAAAGCTTTTACAACATGAAAAAATAATGATCCTGTCTGCGAGTCGCAAGACTGCCTGAGAGCTTTCGGTCTTCTGGGACATCTAGTGTCAGAGCAGATGAAAAGAAATAGAAGGATATTTTATGTGCAGTTTTTTTTTTTGCTTTTTTTTTTTTTTTGTGAGACCCAGTTTTGTAAAGAAAAAAACTTGAATGATGAAAGGATTTCAACACAAAAAAATATTTCTATTAAGAGATTAGTTCACCAAAAAACAATTTAATCTATCATTATTTGCTCAATTTCCTCATGTCATTCTAAAACTATAAGACTTTCATTCAACTTTGAAATGAGAGAGAAAAAAATGAGATCAGAGATTTCTGTCCCTCCACTGAAAGTCTATTCACTAAAAACATTCGTTTCAAAACTTTCATAAAGATATCAAACTCTTCTGAAGAGACATGATCGTTTCATCTGAGAAAAATATTTAATTTAGTCTTTTATTAACTAATAAAAAAATGCTGAATTGATAAATGTTCATGTCCGTTGACATGGTTACAAAAAATGCATACTTTACATCCATCTCAGTTTATTTTACAGAAGCTTAAACATCACATTTGGGCTGAGCAATTAATTAAATCACATGCTGTTTAAGTTATTTTTTCAGCTCTCCCAACACCTGATCTCTCTCATCTTACTGTGTACTGTCGGTGTTACAATCGTGTGTATATTAGACGTGGGACAATATAAGATTGTGACAGTATGATAACCTTGGATCTTGGATCTCCAGACAATTCTGGAGGTTTTAAACCTTGACTTTTCCAAACAGTGTAAAAACCTTTAAACCGGTTCTCATCCTATGCCTAGTGTGTAAGATGGTGGCATTTAAAAATCAGCAGCCAAAAAAAGCTTTTTAACTGAATCAAAAGTGGGAACAGTGGATGGGCTCGAAAGTGGACAGCTCAAAACATTTTAAACTCAGTTTACACCTGCAGTTAGCAAATGTCCACTTGTGATCGGCTCAACAAAAACACATCTTAAAAAGATAGATTTCCCAAAACGTGGATCAGGAACATACAGTATTATATGCAAGATTTGCAGAGTGGTGGAGTATGCGCCTCTTTCTAACGCCACTAATCTTTTTAACCACATAAAACTTAGACAAATGACAGACTAAATAAAGAAATAGTAAGAGCAACGAGGGTCGACACTGTTTCAACAGCAAGAAGGTCACTGGTTCGAATCCAGGCTGGGTCAGTTGGATTTTCTGTGTGGAGTTTGCATGTTCTAAGAGCAACGAACATTCTCATAATGACTCCTTATCCATACAGCTCAAAAAGGCAATTGCACAATAAAAAAAATTGTTTGTTTAGAACGTTTTAGTTTGATGTGGAATATACATGAGCGTTTGTCTTTTCTTTTACCACAATCATGTAATCATGTAAAATAAACGTGATTTAAATTTTTTGTATAATCAAGCCATCCTACATCATGTGACAAGAATGGACCTCATTGGTTCTCACACATTAAACAAGTATGGCTGAACTTCCTTGACTACATCTGAATACTGTACAAGTGTGTGATGTTTATAAAAAGTTTATAAGTGAAGTAGGGATGCTCAAAACAACCGATTATCCGTTGACTGAAAGGGTGCGTTTGTAACCAATTAATGGTATCAGTTAAACGATTAAAAAATATTATTTTATATATTTTTAAAGTTTGGCAGCATAAGGGACCAATCACAGCGAACGCACTTTTTGCGTTGAGGGGGGCATCTGTTGTTACTAACGGCCGCGAGTGTATAACGCGCTGCTTATGCGCCCTGGGCGCCTCACGTTTTGCTGTTGCGCTCGGTGTGCTCGAGCGGAAAAAGCGTGTTACGTCAGTCGCGTCTTTTTCATTCTTCAATCAAATGAAAGCACTGCAGGGTTTCTGTTGAGGTGACAGCAGGATTTGTGTTGTCAAGACGACTACGGCAAATTTTAATGATGGAGGAGAGACTTGTGGTCGCTGTTTCAAGTTATCCAGAGCTGTATTACTTTACAGAACTTGAATATCACATTATTATTAAAAATTACAATTATAACATCGACAGCAACACGACTCGCGCACAATACAGCTCAGCTGATTCAGTCGTTTCCTAGTGACATACAAAAGAGCACCGCACTTCTTTTTTTCTTGTCAACATTAAAGACAGTGCGGTGCACCTCGCGTTTTTGGAACGGAAAGGCATGCTCTTTGTGATCGGCCCC